>APFE030578509.1:0-46155 GCA_000404065.3 Pinus taeda
AGGAGAGTCAAGTATAGGCTGCTAGCCTATAAACATTGTCCATATCCACAAATAGAACACTTTGCCAACCAAGATGAATGGGTGCCTGATACAATAGTAGAATAATTTACTCAGGAAGAGAAAATGGAGCAGACTGTAAAATATTTAGAGAAAACTCTTAAATTGGATTCTTGTCAGCAGGTCATATTCAAGCAACCAGTCCAAGTAGGAGAAGGCACATCCACTGCTGCAGCTACACAGACTACCCAACAAGAATCTACAACCACCACTACAGCAAAAGGCAAAGAGATAATGGATGAATAGCTAGAGACAGAGGCAGGGCAGCCCAGCACTTCAAAGGATCAAAGTCAAGGGCCAGCCCCTTTACAGCAAAGTGGACCACCCCAAATCCTAGTGTTGCAACCACCTCTCAATGAAGAGAGAGGTAAAAAGTGAGATAGAGAGGAGGTAACACCTCCAAGTGGGTCAACACAGCAACCAAAGGCCAAGAGGCCAAGAATTGACCCTGAAACAGAGGAAGACGACATCAGTGAGGAAAGAGTAGAAAGCCAAAATAGAGAAAGACAATCCAGCCAGCAAACTACCACTAGTTCATTTCAGCTGGAACAGGCCATGCAATAAGGCATAGAGGTATCCTCGTCAAGGCAGGAAGGCAAGAAACCAGCTGGTATCAAAGGGGGTTTCATGGACATCAAAGCACAAAATGAATTCTTAAGAGTACAACTCTATGATCAATTCTTAAAGACAACACCCTCCAAAAAACAAAGATTGATGGCAGCATATGACATCAAGGAGGAAAAAATGATTTTCACTCATCTAAAGCCTAAAGTTCCAAAGCCCAAAACATCTACAAACTACCCAAAACAACTTAGAAGTCCTCTCCAAAGACATACACCCAATGGATCAAATAGAGCTACAAAAACAAACAGGGGAAATCGTGTATGCCACACGTGCAGACAAGGCCATGCTAGCCCATAAGTTAAAAGAATCACTAAAAAACACAAATACACAGCTGGATTTGAAAAGGATGTCTTCCACGCCAAGGACAACAGAATAAAAACGTTGGAAGACATAATCATTGATCTAGGACAAAATCCAAAAGATCCAAAGGGTGTTAGGGCCCTTATGAAGAAAAAAGAGGATGACATTTCCGCACTGAGAAAGAAGGCAAAATTGCCTCCAACCATTCACCCTCAAACAACAGAACTTGCACAAGAAAAGCAAGTTGATGATGCCATGGATCTGCTTCTGATGATGAATCAAAGAATATTGCAAATGGAAGCATAATTAGAGAAGGCATTGCAGGACAAGCAAGGGGAGTCAACCTCTCAGCCCCCTCAACCATCTACAACTCTTGGACCTGCCCCTCCTACACAAGCAGTAGTAGCCCCTCCTGCCATTCCAGCACCAACCACAACTACATCAGCAACAGGAGCAACAGTAGAATCCAGCATGAGTATGGAGGACCTGATGAAAGCTGTCAAAGAGCTTGAAACTCAAGTGACAGAGATAAATGAAGCCAAGGACAGACTGGCCAAGCTAGAGGCCAGCTATGACAAGTCCAAGATGACAATGGCAGAAAAGCAAAGAGAAATAAAGGCCTTGGAGGCCAAAGTAAAAACTTTGGAAAAGGAATTGCTCCTAGGAAAGACCTTAGCAGAAATAAAGAAGATAATCTGGGCCAAAATTGGCCAATCAATACAGGACCAATGGAGGTCAAGCCAGGCAATACATGAGCAAGTTGAACTAATAAGCATGGCTCATGTTGAAATACAAAGAGCCAGAACAACACTAGGAATCATCCCTGAGCAAGCCAATAAAATGATACATTTCCTCAATAACCGCACTAGGGAGGAATTGGCAGCTCTAGAGATAAACAGCAGAACCGACACCATCCTGACAGCTAAGAAAGTGCTGACCTTGAGGAACTTCACTCAAACTCTGGAAAGAAAATGTTAGGAAATGAAGGCAGAAATTGATGAATTCATGGCAAAAATGATAGTGTTACAGGATAAAGGACTGCCAAGCCTAATGACTGGCACAGGACAACTGCTGTCATATAATCAGTATATGACAAGGATCAACAATTATGTTGAAAATCAAATAACAGCATCCAGCAGCTCCACAGAAGAAGCAGGGCCTCCCTCTGGGAAGTCTCTATATGACAAGTTAGAAAATCTATTTTTTATTGAGCATGAGATAAAACATCTGTTTGAAGTGCCTCCAAACTTCTACAGATATACAGAAGCAAATGAAACACTGGTAAAAATAAGGAGACATCAGCTACCTCCAGCTGATTGGTGGCAGGCAATGCTGGAAATTCTGCCCAGATAATGCCACTATATTATTCCTTTTTGAGAAAAATCAGTCTCAGTCACAGTACAGGTCAACAGACAAATCAGCACGCAGGTATCACAGGAAACATCCATACAGT
The DNA here is from genome assembly GCA_000404065.3 of Pinus taeda. Taxonomy (NCBI): domain Eukaryota; kingdom Viridiplantae; phylum Streptophyta; class Pinopsida; order Pinales; family Pinaceae; genus Pinus; species Pinus taeda. The sequence continues at coordinate 2,435 of APFE030578509.1, forward strand.
GACTCACCAAAGCACCCAGACAGCAGGCTCAACTAACGCAGAATTAAAGGCACAACTACAACCAACTTTCCTGAGCCAAAAAGTCAAAAGTTGTCTGACAGAAAGATAGCTGCCATCTCAACATTAAATGCTGTAGTTATTTCCTTCATTTAATTTTTGTAAGAGAGTTAGTGGTGCAATTTATTGCACAATAACTCACTATTGAGATATTTTGTATCCCATTTTGTATATATATCCCCCCAAAGAACGTATTGAGGGTCGGTTGTAGTGAAACTATTTCAGAAGAGCTCTATTGTATACCTGAGACATTTGATAATACAAATTGCTGGTGGAGTTCCTGGTTCTATACTGTCTAAAGATGGAAATGAATGGCCCTGTTGAGCTACAGAATTCCTGTGTCATTTGCTGGAACAATAAGTAATTCTGAACTGTGTATGTTTTTCTATGTATGCCAAAATCCATATATTTTCATAACAGAGTAAATAGAGAAAAAGAATAACGGAGGATTTGTTTGAACACACCCTATGCTCAATCTCTATTTCTAAATATGTTTTCTTCTGGATTAGCCATGGATATGAATTCTTAATTGCTCATGTCTAAACTAATTCTATCTTTGTGAATATTGTTTAAGAATTCTTAACTGCTCTTAAGCAATACTTTCATTTTTCCTTTGTTAGCATAGTGAAAGATTCTTAATTGCTTTTCACTCACTAATTCCATAAACCTCATCACAAAATTTGATAAATTCTTCCATAGATGCCTGTCTGGATTTGCAACAATACTCTGTCTTCTTAAACATCCTTCAACAGCACACTACTTGAACTCCATGGCCCAATGGACCAAACTGTTCTGTAATCTATACCTCAGCTCTGTTTGAATTCACCAACCCACCAAACTCAAACAAAACAACACACCATAACTAGCCTAAAATCATCCACCAACAAAGCTAAATTATAAAGAGAGAGCCCTCTCTGGTTACAGGTAGGCTAGGACCTGTAGCTAAAAGATTGGTCAGTGGTTACCTCGGCCGTATTCCCTCTAGGAAGCACGGAACAACCTGAGCTTTAACATTAATGGTGGCTCCACTGAGGACCTTATTTCAAAATTACCAATTGCAAGAAAATAAGCTTCCTATTTAACCTTCTCATAAGATACCAAGGAAATAAAACCTCAAAAGCTGGCTCCAAAGAAGAAATTACGTTACACTAGGTCCAACCCTGACCCTAACCCCCCAACTGTCTTTGAAAACCCAATTTAATCCCCAAGATCTTGAAGAAACAAGAGCAGCTAGGAGAGCTCTCAGATTCAGATACAAAACCAATTCAACAGAGCTATATTCCTACTCCTGTCAAAGCATCAGTTCACCCTCACATAACCCCTACTTATCCTAGTTCCTCATCTACTTCCCAAGGTAGTTTCCCCACTCCTCCATCCCCAACACAGCTTACTCCTGTTGTCCCTGTTGTTCCAGCTGTTCCACTCGTTCTTGCTGTCCCTTTTATCCCTGCAAATATGGCTAGATATGCTCCTTTACACCTCCCTGCAAATCCAGGGGCAATGCCTCAAGACTATCAATGCAAAATCACTTACTTTGATGGTACTGGCACTTATATAGCCCAACAACACACAAAGAGAATGCAGGACTATTTTGAGAACTATGAGATAGATGATGAAGATGTAAGAATGAAAATTTTTGTGCAAAGCTTGAACTGGTTTAGGTCTCTAGCTGCAAATTCTATACTCAATCCTGATGCCTTATACCTAAGTTTTTTAAACAGATGGGAAAAGAAGAAAGACCCTCTACACATACTAACAGAGTATGATAACTTGAAAAGGGGTCCACAAGAAACAATGCAAGAATACTGTGCTAGGTTCAACAATGTATATAACGCCATCCCTCAGAACTTGAGAGCCCCACCTAATCTGGCCTTGATCAAATTCCCTGATGGATTTGATCCAGATATGGCATATCAATTAAGAGAAAGAGTACCTCCAAGTCTTGCAGACATGCAAAATATAGCTGTAAGTGTGGAGGAAAACCTGATTGCCAAGAGAACCAGAGCAAAAAATGAAAGAAGAATAACATTTAAAGAGGAACCCTCAACCTTTGAACAAAAGCTGGATGCAATCATGAAGGGTATGGAGAGGTTGGGAGATAGAGTTGAGACCATGGAGAGAAATTCCTCTTGGGAAGGGAAAACAAGCAACACCACTAGGAATCCCAATTTTAGAAAAAACCAAAACCCAAATGCCGGGAGAACTAGTCCTGATCAGAATATCAGACCTCCATTTCAAGAAAACTATGCAGAGGCCTCAACCACTAGTGAACAAATAGAAGATCCGCACATCAATTTAATGGGTTTGGACAGTGAACAACAAGTATTCTTAACACAAGATGATCAACAAGCCCAAGGATACAAGCAATTCCAAGCAAAATCTGGTGAGTCATTTGATTTCAGAGAAGGGTATGAGACAACAGTCTATGAAGTACACAAACAGTACAAGTTAAGAAGTAGAACCATATATGTACCTGACAATACCAAACAAACAACACCAAACTGCCCAAAAAATCTAGTGATAAAGCCATTTCAGCAGAGTCCTCAGATAAAAAACTCCAGAGGGAGGTCACAGTGGAAGATATATCTGATGTACAGCCTCCAGTAAAACCTACACTTACACCACTTCTTCCAACAGAAATTTTGGGTAGACCTTTAGAAAACAGACCCAATCCAAGCATACCCCAAAACAGTGTACCTGACCAGGACATGGTCACCCAAAATTCAGCAGAGAAAGAAAAACTTGTTGCTCACAATATAAAAGTTCAGGTGGAGAAACCTTTCAACCTAGAGACAGAAATTGGAAAACTGAAAATAGAAATTCCTCTTTCTGAACTGGCCAAACATGAGGTCTTCAGATAACAAATTAATAGATCATTGCAAGTACCAAAGAATAGGGATGCAGTTAATATTCTGGATGACCAACCAGAGCTGATTTTTGGCTCAGAAGTCAATGGCAAATCAGTAGATGGAGGGACTCCTCCATTCTATGTAACCCTAAATATTCATGACGAAGTGTTACACAATGCCATGTTTGACTCAGGGGCCTCTCATAACCTAATGCTGAAAGCAGTAATGGAAAAACTTGAATTAGATATCACCAGACCCTATAAAAATTTGTTTTCATTTGATTCCAGCCAGGTGATATGTTTAGGCCTGATCAAAGACCTTTGTGTATCCCTAGTCCAATATCCAGCCAAAACAATTCTAATGAATGTAGTAGTAGCTGACATTCCACCTAAATATGGTATGCTCTTATCAAGATCATGGGGTGCCAAACTCCAAGGATCTCTGCAACTAGACATGTCATATGCCACAATCTCAGTCTTTGGCCAACCAAAGAGACTGTACCGAGAAACACTGATGAAATATGTGGTCAGCAGTCAGGAGAAGCCCCAAAACTTCCCAATCTACTCCATTCATTCAGACATGGACTCATTCATATTGTACAATGCTGATATGTGTCCCAAAACCGAGTTCAAGCTCCTAAAAACAATAGAAACCAGGCATATGAATGAACAATCAACAACTCCAGATCAAAAGATCACTGATGTAATCAAACCAGCACAGTCTGCTGATATATCACAAGAATCACCAAAACTAGACCAACCCACTGAACAAGTCTGTAAATCCATTGAAACAAACATGGATCAAGAGACCTTGTGGTATTTAGAATTTGATGGGTCAGTAAATAAGCTAGGAGCAGGAGCAGGGGTCTGGATACACAATACTCAAAATGACCATGCTCTAGGTCTTGCATATAGACTTAACTTTAGATGTACGAATAACATGGCTGAGTATGAAGCCCTTTTACTAGGTCTCAAACTGATTAAGAGTCTAGGAGTGACCAAAGTTTCCATATTGGGTGATTCAGACCTAATTATACAACAGATAAAGGGAACTTTTGTCACAAATGATCCCAGGTTAAGGTCTTATAGGTTAGCAGTGACAGACTTGCTCAACAACATCCTGGAATATCAACTCACCAAAATACCTAGGAGCCACAACTTGCACGCTCATAGTTTGGCAGCTTTTGCAAGCACCTGTAAACTTCCTTTTGGGCCTAACCATTAGTTCACTGCTAAGATTAAACACAAGCCTTCTGTCCAGACAATGTAGCTAATTGGCAAGTATTTGAGAATGATACTCAGATAAAAAAAATTTTGACCATGAAGGAGGAATTCTCAAACTTGAACATTGACACAAGCATTAGGGATAATCAGCCCCAATATTATGAAATGAACACAAGTATATCAGCTGAAACAGCAGATTTGATATTACATCCTACAACCTTTGACTCTACCAATTTACAGAAACTACAGCTAGCAGAACTTGATGAAATTATTGAAGAAGAAACTGAAGTAATTCAACTAAAGGATAATTTCTTGCCCACAGGTCTTACTCCTTTAGAAGACATTGTTGATTCAAATGATCTGCCTAAGAAACCAAAGATGTAACCCATCAATGTAGAAATAGAGGAGCGTAATATTGGGACCACTAAAAATCCCAAAATGGTCAAGCTCTCTAGAACCTTACCTCCTGATAAGAAATCAAAATATATTAAACTGTTCAAAGAGTTTCAAGATGTGTTTGCTTGGAGTTATGAGTACCTTAAATCCTATGATACTACAGTTATCCAGCACACAATACCCCTGAAAGAAAACCAGAAACCCTTTAAACAGAAACTGAGAAGAGTGAATCTAGTCCTTCTTCCCCTAATTTAAAAGGAAGTAAAACGAATGTATGAAGCTGGGATCATTGTGCCTATAAGATTTTTTGAATGGATTTCCAACCTTGTACCTACAAGAAAGAAAACTGGGGAGATAAGACTTTGTGTTGATCTGAGAAATTTAAACAAAGTCTCTTTCAAAGACCACTACCCCTTGCCAAAAATGGATCACATCTTACAAAGGGTAGTAGGAGCTTCAAGGATCTCACTAGTGGATGCCTTCTCAGGATTCAATCAAATTTTAGTTCACCCAGATGATCAAGATAAAACAACTTTCACCACACCTTGGGGAACCTTCAAATATGTCAAAATGCCTTTTGGACTCAAGAATGCTGGAGCCACATTTCAAAGGGCAATGGACATAGCCTTTGCCAAAGAAATCCATGATTTCCTAGTCATATACCTTGATGATCTTACAACCTTCTCAAAATCAAACCAAGAACATTTAAAACACCTCAGACAAGTGTTCTTAATTTGCAAAAAGTATGGCATTTCTTTGAACCCAAAGAAATCACTATTTGGCTTGGAAGAAGACAAACTCCTAGGCCATATAATTTCAAAAGATGGCATAAGAATTGATCCTGATAGGATTCAAGCTATACTTCAGGTCCCCCATCCAAGAAACATCAAAGAATTGCAAGCCTTTTGACGAAAAAATAATTTCCTAAGAAGATTTATTCCTAACTTGGCTGAGCTGATAAGATTTTTGAACAATATGCTCAAGAAAAATGCCAAGGTCAAATGGACAGTTGAGGCTAAACAAGCTTTTGAAGAAATCAAGATAGCTTTAACAAAAACACTTGTTCATACAAGCCCTAGTTTTGATAGAGATTTTATAATCTTCTCCTTTGCTTCTGAACACACAATTGCTGCTGTCTTACTGCAAAAGGATGACTTGGGATGTGAAAAACCTATTTCCTTTTTTCAGTACATCCCTTAGGGATGCCCCACTCAAGCACAAGATCATGGAAAAGCAAGCATATGCCCTTGTAAAAGCCATAAAGGATTTCAGAGTTTATATCCTGTACTCTCACATAGTTGCATATGTGCCCAATGCAGTAGTCAAAGACTTTTTAACTCAAGAGGGAATTGAAGGCAAGAGGGGCAAATGGATTGCCAACATTCTAGAATATGATATAGAAATCAAACCAAAAAAACTTATAAAAGGACAAGGGCTAGCTAAACTAATGACTGAAACTAATTTCCAAGCCCTTGACATCAATGAACTGGATAACGAACAGGAGATGGCGACTCAACAGATCAATCAAGCCTTTTTACAATCACCTTGGTATGCTGACATATGTTTTGTATTATTAAACCTGCAAGCTCCTCCAGGGTTATCCAGAACCAAAAAGAGATTTCTAAAACTGAAAGCTGCAAAAATTTGTATCATAGACAATGTCTTATTTTGGAAAAATCATGAAGGTGTCCTGCTTAACTGCCTAACTTCAGATGAAGCTGATAAGGACCTTAGAAAATTTCATGCAGGAGATTGTGGAGGGCACTTATATTGGAAATCCACAGCTGATAAAATCCTGAGGGCTGGATTTTATTGGCCCTCCCTATTTACTGATTCAAAAAAGTTTGTAATTTCATGTCATAAATGTCAGATCTTTGAAGGTAAGAAAAAGCTGCTACCCTTACCCCTCAAGCCCATTTCAACTGAAAAACCATTTCAACAATGGGGCTTAGTCTTCATTGGGGAAATTCACCCTTCATCCTCAGGCCAACAGAGATGGATCCTGACAGCTACTGATTACGTCACCAAATGGATAGAGGCCATACCTTGTAGACAAGCAAATGATTCAATTATCATACAATTCCTAGAAACCAATATCTTGTCTAGATTTGGCTGCCCAGAGAAAATCATAACAGATAATGCAACTGCCTTTAAATCCAAGAGAATTATCAGCTTCTATCACAAATATCATATCACCCTAGGTCATTCAACGGCCTATTACCCTCAAGGCAATGGCCTAGCCGAGTCCTCCAATAAAAGCCTCATCAACATCATTAAAAAGGTCTAGGAGGAGAACAAAAAGAATTGGCATAAGAAGCTAGTAAATGCACTATGGGCAGATAGGTTGACCACTAAAAGATCTATTGGTACTAGCCCATATGAGTTGGTGTATGGCCTGGAAGCTGTGTTCCCGTCATCTCTTAGGATCCCAGTGATCAAATTCCTGCAGGAAATACACGCTGAACCCAATGATATCCAGAGGAGGATCAATCAAACAATTCACTTACAGCAAACAAGGGAAGAAGTGTATCAGAGAACCCAGGTTCTACAAGAGAATCTAAAAAAAGTGTTTGACAAAAGAACAAAAATCTGAGGACTTTTTTATAGGGAACAAAGTATTGAGATGGGACTCTAGGAGGGAAGACAAAGGAAAGCATGGCAAATTTGACTTTCTGTGGAAAGGGCCATTTGTAATTCAAGTTGTGCAAGGCAATAACACCTTTTTTCTAAAGAGTCTAGATGAGTCAAATAATGATGAAGGCCCAGTGAATGGGAGAATGCTCAAACACTACTATGATCCATGAGCATGGGATAGCCACATATTGTACATAAATATCTATATTTTTAGCATTTTTTCTTTTTTATAGCAGATAGATAGAAGAACAACTAGAACAGATTATGAAGAATGATAAACAAAACCATATCAAAAATAACATAGATGCTTGAAAAGCTCCATAAACAAATTTGAGGAAGGTCTACAGAGTAGAAAACCAATGATAGACAGTGATACAGGTTAGCAAGACATAAAATGGTAATCCTTGCACAAATGAGGTCATAAGACATTGCATACCAGTTCACTGGTTTCAGATCAAAGGTGTCAATACTAGAGAAGATTCACTGCAGTAAGAAGAGGAAAATAAGGCCATCTGACCTGCTATTCTTGGCTTTCCTCCAGGAAAAGCCATCCCCAAGTGGAGCCATTGTTAGGTTCCTATACCAATAGGTTTCATCTTTCATGATTGACAGTGGAAGGGCTAAATATGTTCATCATTGCAGGCTGCAAAGGTTCCATATTTTGTGTACATGCTATGAAAATTAAAAAATGAAAAGAGGGTATGCCTTAAGAGAATAATCAAAAGGCAAGAAAATAAAATGGTCAAGAGAAAAGTGAAAATGAACCCCAAACTAAAGACCAGGAATGTGGCCAGTCAAAATGCCACTACTATCTTTTGGGCAATATCATACTCTACAAATACTGCTGCTAATCATAATTGATCGATGGCCCAATAGTCTAAACTAGACCATGCCATGTTTAAATTACTTAATGCTGAATAGAGAATGTTTCCTGTCCAAACAGCTCAAGCTTGACAGATGACTAGCTAGGTAGAGAAATGAAGGAACCCAACTGCTTAATCTGGGTCCTTGGAAGAAATAAGGGTACATTTAGGTAGGAGGGTAGTCAAAAGAAAAAGAGAACAATCAGGGTCTGCCAATTCAAGTGCACCCACTTCAAGTGAAGAAAAAATGTTAGGATAACTAGGATGGGTAAGTAGTGCAAGGTTGCAGAAATGAAGGGCCATCACCAATTGGCTTATCAAGTACAAAGGCTCATTCCACTCAGGGTATTGGCATCAAAGCAGAGGGTGGAGGACAAAACATGGGAAGCGTGTCTAATTTCCCCTATTTTCCCCAAAACATCATTTACTAACATCCCCAAGGACCTTGAGATCTGCTCAAGTGCCCTGTTCCACTTCAGTTCGTGAGCAAGTACCAGGTCAACCCATGAAGTTTAGTCAAGAAAAGAAGCCATATTTTTGTGTAAAAATCTTTACTCTCATTTCATTTATCTTCCATTCCTAATTTTTACCTCTTGAAAGTTATTCTTTACCCCTTCACTCACCTCACAATGTCATATTAACCACTAATGTATTATTTAGATCCCTAACATGCCCCCTTCCCTAACTCTATTAGGATCTATGAAAAAATTCCCAAAAAATATGTATAAATACCCTCCCCCAGCACTATAGCTATATAACCCTTCCTTGGGAAATATTAACCCATCAGGGGTTAGTATTAACCCCCTTTGGCCCTAAAACTATGGTTTTTGTCAAAAAACTATGGTTAAAAAATAAAAAAATCAAAATCCCCGCCCTTACTAAACCTCCCTACCCCTTTTCCGCGCTGAAATTGATGTGTGCAATGGTTTTTTTTAATTAAAAACATTAATTATTAAACCCAAAAACCGAAATCCTAAAGTTCATAACCCACCCCCGCGCCTGATTTATTTAAAACTATTAAATTATTGGGTGGGTCCCCCTCTTTTTAATGCGCCATCACATCACAGTTGTCACCCATCGTCCGATCACCAACCCCACTCATCGAACGACTGGCGGTCATTTTCATGTGCAAAGTGTCCGACCTTTTGTGTTCGGGGGATTGGCGGTATTACCGTCATACCCCCGCCACGCGTCGGCCTCCCGCGTTGTTCAGTTGTTCGGAGCCCCCTTAAAACAGCTTACCACCTCAGGGGCCTCCAGGGAAACCACTTACCGCCCGTCCCCCGCGCTGACGTCACACCTCCATCAGCGTGACGTCACCTCGCCTTTCCACCACCGCGCCTCCACGTCACCTCCATGTCGTCTGTCCACTCGTCTGCCCTGCCACCGTGTCACCGCCACCTGGGCACCCACGTCAGCTGCCACGTCACCCTGACGTACCCAGGCCCATGATGATGTCAGCATGATGTCATCACCAAAAAGGCGCCAAAGGGCCAAAAATGCATAAAAAGACGCAAAATGACCGTTATTCGTCATTCCCATTCGTCGTTTCCGGAGCACCTCCGCATGCAAAAAACGTCGTTCAACAGTCGAAATCCAAAATTCACCGGCTAAAGTTGCTGCTGCCCTCATCGTCGACCCAAGTACCTGCAACTAGTCCATCTCGATGTCTCCTACACCATATAAACCAGGTATTTGCCACAGGCGACCTTCTTTACCCGCATTTCTCCTATTTTTATCCTAAAATACTGTAAAGAAGCTCTGCTAAAGCTCCTCACAAATAAATTTGTCCACTGAAACTTCCTAAAAACCTGGTGAAATCCCTGCACGAAAAAACTCTGCAAGAAACCCGTGCCCTTCCGCTATTTTACCATAAAAACAAATTGGAGAAGCCAAGCCACCAGCTAAAGGCAAATGCAACTGCTCCCTCATCCCTGATATCAGAAAATTTCCTTAAAAAACCAGCTAATTAGCTCCAACACACTCTGGCTTTTCCAACAGAGTGCCCCACAGTTCATCAAACCTGAAAAGAGTTTCCTTATACTCTCAGAGTACTCACTGCCAAACAAAATTTAGTAGACATTCCTCAACCTTTGAACTAGTCCTAAAAACTCAAGTAAGAATCCAGTTGAAATCAAACATGGCCACTCCATCTGCACTAGATGTAGCTCCTGTGAATCCTCCCAATAAAGAGCTTGAAGCTATGCCACTGGTAGACAGTGATTTCCTCATTGCAGATTTTGTGGCAGAGAGGAACCACTTACAGACCTTCTGCCAGCTGAGGAACAGTCACTTGGACAACAGTGACATGTATGGCATCTGGGAATCCAATCTACCCACTTACTTCCTGCCATCTGTAAATGATTTCCCTGAAGTCATTCACCTTTGTGCAGAAAACTATGACCAGAAGCTCAGAGCTGTGAAGTCTCCATCTGGGAGCATCCTCTTCTACATAACACCAGACTCCATCAATCAAATGCTGAACTACAAGCAAACCCAGCTGCTATACCCATTTTCCATTAAGTACTTGCTCGATGAGGGCTCCAAGCTCTCTAGCACAGACATTGCTGCAGTGGCCAAAAATTTCATGAAGGCAGACTGCCAACCCTCTGGGCCACCTCCTTTTTCATATACCAATTTCAATGAGATAGGCAAACTGCTGGTCGACATGTTAACCTCTGTGCTGGGGTTCACCACAAATGAGCATGTTGATGAAACTGTGCTGGTCATGTTGTTTGCATATAGCCTTGAGAAACCCCCTGCTGTAAAATACAATTATGCCAAGTATATTGCCAACAAGATGCATGACCAACTGTCGAGGCTGAAAAGGGATGCAATATTTAAGTATTCATCATAAATCTATCACCTGTTCATGTATTATCAGATAGATTGCTTCGAGTTCCCAATCAAGAAGCTAGACTCACAGGGAGAAAGGATGTTTGTCATCTTCTGGTCTTTAATCTTCCACCAAGTCCAGAATTCTCCCTATTCATACTGTGAATTTATAGACCTATTTGTATATCCAGTCACATGCCTCTTAAAGAGGACTCCTCCTATCAAATTGTCCAAAGATATGCAGAAAATCTTACAGCTGTCCAGAAATTACAAAATAGGTGATTGGTATTTATACCAAAATCACACAGTTATTAGAATCTATGGTTGTGAGCTCTGTCCCTACAGACTCCCAAAGTATGTGCCTATGAGGTTGTTTGCCCTGGAATACTATAGACAACTCATAAACTCTGATCTTACACACTTCCACAGTGCCAAGAAGAAAGTCAATCTAAAGTTCAGAGACCACCTAGGCCCATTCGTCATGAATAAGAAAGATGGTTGGAAGGAGGCTGATGAAATATTGGGGCAACAACTCAAACTTAAAAAAAGCTTCTGGTGGGTCCCTTACGACCCTGAAGGCTTTATCAGTGCTAGGAGAGTCAAGTATAGCCTGCTAGCCTATAAACATTGCCCATACCCACAAATAGAACACTTTTCCAACCAAGATGAATGGGTACCTGAATCAATAGTAGAAGAATCTACTAAGGAAGAGAAAATGGAGCAGACTGTGAAAGATTTAGAGAAAACTCTTGACTTAGATTCTTGTCAACAAGTTCTATTCAAGCAACCAGTCCAAGTAGGAGAAGGCACATCCACTGCTCCAGCTGCACAGACTACCCAACAAGCATCTGCAACCACCACTACAGCAAAGGGCAAAGGAATAATGGATGAACAGCAAGAGACAGAGACAGGGCAGCCCATCACCTCAAAATATCAAACTCAAGGGCAAGCCCCTTTACAGCAAACTGGACCGCCTCAAATCCCAGTTCTGCAAACACCTCTCAATGAAGAGAGAGGAAAAAAGAGAGATAGAGAGGAGGTCACACCTCCAACTGGGTCAACACAGCAACCAGAAGCCAAGAGGTGAAGGATTGACCCTGAATGAGAGGAAGAAGACATCAGTGAGGAAAGGGCAGAAAGCCACAGTAGAGAGAGGCAATCTAGCTAGCAGACTGCCACTAGCTCATTTCAGCTAGAACATGGCATGCAACAAGGCACAGAGGTATCCTCCTCAAGGCAGCAGGGCAAGAAGCCAGCTGGGATCAAAGGAGGTTTCATGGAGATCAAGGCACAGAATGAATTGTTGAGAGTGCAACTCTATGATCAATTCTTGAAGGCAACTCCCTCCAAAAAACAAAGATTGATGGCTGCCTATGATATCAAAGAGGAAAAAATGATTTTTACTCATTTAAAACCTAAAGTTCCACATCCCAAAGCCTCTGCAGATTATTTAAGAACAAACTTGGAGGTATTTTCTAAAGACATACACCCCATGGATCAGATAGAGCTGCACAAATAGACTAGGGAAATGGTGTATGCAACACTTGCAGACAGGGCCATGGTGGCCCATCAGTTAAAAGAAGCACTAAAGAACACAAATACACAGCTTGGTTTGGAAAGGTTGTCTTCCTCTGCTAAGGACAACAGAATAAAGACTTTCGAAGACATAATCATTGATCTGGGACATGATCCAAAGGATCCAAAAGGTGTTAGGACCCTTATGAAGAAAAAAGAGGATGACATTGTTGCACTAAGAAAGCAGGCAAAATTTCCTCCAACCATTCACCCTAAAACAACAGAACTTGCACAAGAAAAGCAAGTAGATGATGCCATGGATCTGCTTCTGATGATGAATCAAAGAATATTGCAAATGGAAGCAGAATTAGAGAAGACATTGCAGGACAAGCAAGGGGAGTCAGCCTCCCAGCCCCCTCAAACATCTACAACTCTTGGACCTGCCCCTCCTACACAAGCAGCAGTAGCCCCTCCTACCATTCCAGCACCAACCACAGCTACATCAGCAACAGGAGCAACAACAAAAGCAACAGCAGCAGCAGAATCCAGCATGAGTATGGAGGACTTGATGAAAGCTATCAAAGAGCTTGAAACTCAAGTGACAGAAATAAATGAAGCCAAGGATAGACTGGCCAAACTAGAGACCAGCTATGATAAGTCCAAGATGACAGTGGCAGAAAAGCAAAGAGAAATAAAGGCCTTGGAGGCCAAAGTAAAAACTTTGGAAAAGGAATTTCTCCTAGGAAAGACCTTAGCAGAAATAAAGAAGATAATTTGGGCCAAAATTGGCCAATCAATCCAGGACCAATGGAGGTCAATCCAAGAAATATATGAGTAGGTTGAACTGATAGGCATGGCTCATGTTGAAATACAAAGAGCCAGAATAGCACTAGGAATCATCCCTGAGCAAGCCAATAAAATGATACATTTCCTCAATAACTGCACTAGGGAGGAATTGGCAGCTCTAGAGATAAATAGCAGAACATACAACATCCTGACAACCAAGAAAGTGCTGACCTTGAGGAACTTCACTCAAACTCTAGAAAGAAAATGTCAGGAAATGTGGAATATCCCTCCCTTAATAATAAATAATAAATAATAATAACTAATAAAAATAAAAATAATAATAATTAATAAAAATAAATAGTAATAATAAATAATAACAATAAACATATTAAATAAATCACTTAATAAAATAATAAAGAATAATAATATAAAGGATATTAAAAAATATAAAAAAAGAAATAAGTAATAAAAATAAAAATAAAAATAGTAATAACCATATTTAAGAAATCAAATCAAAGGAAAGTAGAGAAAAAGTAGCATGCAGACACATGGAGGGTGTGCATGTGGGACACATGGAGGGTGTGCATGAGGTTTCCCCTCCAAGGGACAAATGGAGGGTGTGCATGTGGTTCCCCTTCCAAGGCTTTGTTCTATTTAATGAATGGTGAGGAGGATGGGGGGGGGTGCCATCATTCGGAGGTTCTATCTTGCATTCTCTTGGGAGAATGGTATACCAAGACTTAGAAATACTGGAAGTAGTCATTGATTGAGGGCTCAGGGGTGGCCAGTTGTAGTAGAATCCTGCGCAATTGAGCCTACGGTTGGGAGGAGAGTCTTCCCCAAAACCCTGTTGCGTTAAGCCTATTTCATCCACAAGTAAACTCAGGCAAGCGTTTAAATTTAATGTTAATAAGTTAATTAGATATTCGTATTATAGGCTATTACATATGGTATCAGAGCAGGACACCTAGGGCCTATGGGCATTTTTATGTTGAAATTTTTTATTATTTCTTGATGTTTACTACTTTCATGAGAGATGTATTAATTTGTTTATGTATTAAATTTTTCTATTATTAAACACACTTAACTGGACATTGCCTTGCTGGTGAAAGGGGGATGTTGTATCATTTATGGTCCCTTAACTGGAGGCGCAAGGCACCGACAATCTTGATTATAAGAATTTTTTTATCATCATAATTAACTCATATATGATGTTTTTAATCAATGCTCTCTTTTTCAATTTCCAAACCTGGAGATGCATTTTTAATTGTTTCAGGACTTTTGCTGATTTGGAGCCACAAGACGAGTCATCAGTGTCCATCTCTGTAAATTTCAGCTATTAAAAGCAAGGTATGCCATCCAGGCAATGAAATAGTAATACTAAATAGTTTGAATCAATCACATCAAGAATTTATGGAGTTTAGCATCCGAATTTAGTGATTTTTCTCAGGGTTTTTATTCCTTTGATTTCGGCTGATCTCTATGACTTTCTTTCATGACATTTGCTGTGAATTCGGTCAAACTGTAATTGGCTGTCCATGGTTCGAACCTCTTTATAGCTGTTGTTCTTTTTTGTTGGTTTTTCAGTTACCAGTTCCGTGATTTTGATGTGTTATATTTACCCTAACTTTTCAATCGACGTGTTTGACAAAATGATGAAGCATCTCCTCCCTTCATTACCTTTTCTTTTGGTCACAGTAGTGAGAAAAATGACCTGTCACAATTGTTTGAACCAAGTTCTATGGACTAGCGGTAAAACCACTATTCTGCTCAGAACGAACATCGCTTGCTATTGTTGCGTTATGCTTTGTGGTCCATCTTTGGCTTCTTGTTGTTATCTATATGATGTTGCAAGCTATATTATTAGTGTCATATTCCTATCTTGGGCTTTTTTCTAGATTAATACACCCCCTTACTGCCCCTTCTCTCTATTTTCATAATTCCTTTTTATTGATTGGAAGTGCTTTGAGAATAACTAACTGAACATGCTTGTTCACAAGTTTTCCATTGGGTATGAGGTCATGCAATACCATTTTATTTTTCAGAATTCCAGCTTTACAGGAAGCAATGTAATGGCTCATTGAAATAGACAGGGAAGCCACATGAACTCCCATTTAAATAAACAATTTTCTACATAATTAACATAAATATTGTTTAAATTAACAATACGGGGTTAAAAATTTGCCTCAAATTTCATAAAAATAAACAACACCTCTACTTCAATCCCCAAATTGTTGAGGGAGGGCTTCAATCTAGTATTTATCTTTAACAGAAAGCCCTCGTGTGTGTCCAGATAGAAATTACTGCTCTGTTGATTGTTTTGTGCATACCCAACCCAAATAGAAATTGCTATTAGGTTCCTTGTTTTGTGATACCTGTAGAAATCCCCTTTTTGGGTTCATTGATTTTGTGCATACCTACATACGAAACCTGAAGTATACATATAGTAGTTCTGATTTGATCAGTTCCTGTGGTTTTTTAATTGGATTGTATAAAGCTCTGCTTCCTTAATTCAAGGATTGTTGCCGATGATGCGTCATGGTTTGAATTTCCTTTACCGTGGAAACTGTCATAATCATGGTGCAGGTGTCTTGGCAATTTGAGTTGACATATGTAAAGTAAATCAGGTAGATATCCGAATTTCAGTTGACTTATGCAGAAATAAATAAGGTGGATTTGGGAAGATTAAACGAGGGCTCTTTTGCTTCATGTTTCCACAGTTAGAGGGGATAACAGTTTATGGGAATATACAGTATGTATCAATTTGGTTTGGGGCTGTTGAATTGAAATTATGGGTTTTTGCAGTACAAAGACGACCACTGACATATTTCCTCAGTTATTTGAACGTAATTGTGAAATTTTCTGTATTAGAGTTGGTCTTTGCATACTTATTTTAGTATTTTATGTATAAGTATTAGCTTTTCCATTACTTAATTTTAGTATTTTCTTATGACTTAAGTGAGTTAAGTATTTTAAGTTATAAACTCAAATAGAGATTTCATGCATAGAGATTAATTTTAGTTTTTACTGATGTTTTTGTGTTTATGTATTGCATTGAAATTTTCACACAGATTCATTGTGCTTCTACTAAATGAGCATGTGTGGGTATTGAAATGTCTTCAATATCGCTTTCTAGGCTTCTTCATTGAATTGAAATTTGACTGCTTCAAAGGAGGCACCTACATAACGAAATACCTGTGTTGTTTTATGGATGTTTCTATGTTTACTCGTGGGAAGATTCTTTGACGAAAGATTTCAGATATATCACAATGTTGTAAAATCGGCTTGGTTATGCATAAGTTTAGTTCTTAGTCCATAGTATTGTGTTATTTTCGTGCTGTCGTTGAAGTTTGTCGTTCCATTCCTAAGAAGCCACAGATGTGTATGGAAGCAGAGTCGGGAAGGCTAATCTGTCAAATTTAGTGAAATTTTTATTTTTTGGATTAATGTGTTTCAAATGCCCCGCTTCTTTGCAATCGATTGCTCAATGTCGGTTGTTTAGATTCTCAAGTGCTCAGAAACATTCACTTAAACTTAAATTTTATGTTCTTTGCTTCGGATCATTGGCCGTTTTGTTTCTGTTTTGACTGTAGCTTGGTATAATTAAAAAGCCATATGAATGAGTCAGGAATCCACAGCTTTTTAATTCTCTTGTTTACTTTTGGAATGATTCCATGACTATCCAGCGTGCTTGTTATTTAACCAGTTTATCATTTGCTCCATCTCGCGAAGTTCTGTTCATTGATTTTCATCATAGCTTCATTTGACCATTTCATGAGTTTGCTCTACTTGGCGACACCTTTGGTCTTCAGACATATTTTGATTCATGAACTAGAACCTTGGAGATCGTTCAGCAATATCCACTTTTGTATTAACAGCTTGGCAATTTTGAGGTTTCTTATTAACTGTTTAGTGAAATTCTTCTGTGAAAAATTTTCAAGATTGTGTGACAGCCTCAGCATTTTTGCTTGTATTCTAGCCTTGAGAGTATAACTGTATGAATGAGACATCTCATAAATCACTGCATTACATACGAGCAGTGATAGGTAGTTTAAATTCTGGTTCCTTGAGCAATAGCACATATATCTTCAGCCATGATCAGAGATGTATGGAACTTATATAACTGTTTAAGCAAATGTATGTGTGAAACCTTCCCATTGCATATCATCCATCAATTCTGTTTTGTACTATGGAGCTGAACTCATAATTATAAGCCTAGAAATGTCATTTCATACTTGGAAGCTACAATATATTAATACAAGATGTATGCTCTATGTAATGGGTATCTAACCTCAAGAATCTAAGTGTTGTCATAGAGTGTGCATGAACTGTTTGATGAAATGGATCAATGACACTCATTATGACTGTTTAATAGATTTCATGTTTTGCTAGTATGCTGGTTTCCTAACTGAATTTGAGAGCTGTTAGGATTGGCTATCTCATCATTCCTCGTCTCACTTAAATTTGAAATTTGGTCCCTCAAATTTCAATTGTCTTATTTCCCATCTTGAAACAAAACATTGCATTTCATTCCCATCTAAAAAAAATTTCCAGGATACATATCGCATGTCTGATGAGATGCCTGAATGATTCCTTTTTATCTATGCCTAAAACTTTATCATTTTTTAGTTTATATGTTGAAGCATGAACACTAGCCTATCATTTGGATATTTGTGATTGGTTTTAGAATTCAAACCTCAAGCTAGAAACTTCATTAGCAACACTCTTGCTATTGGAAATTAGCGAATTCTCTCTTATATAACCAGTTTCCAATTCTGTCTTAATGACTTGTACTTAAAAAGAAATTGCAGCACACAGGCTGATCTAACGGAACACAGAAAGGCATCACAATATCAACCATTCATTTCCTGTGTATTTCCCTTTAGCTTGAACATTACCTGCTCAAAAGTGCATGCTCCTTAATGCCTCAAATCTCTATTAGAAAGGTAGATCGATAAGAGAGCTGTTTACTAATATGAGATACGCCACATATATTCATGGATTACTGACATAAACGATTGGGCAAAGTGTTTATTTGTTATACAATATTTATTGAGAAGAGATTCTAGCCTATCAAGATCAGAAATTTACACACACACACTCAACAAAAGATTTGCTAACATACATTGTTATGAAAACTCATAGCCTTTAGTGTAGAATCATTTTTGTGAATGACAAATCCAAGGTTTAGTTGGCTTATTATTTCTGCAACTACCTAGAACTCAGATTCTAAATGGAAAAGTCAAAAATCTGTTGTTAATCATTCTGGACTTCCATAACACTCAAGAGATGGACATTCAATGTGCTTTAATTGACTAGTTGCTTTAGGAATTATTTTTAACATCTCTTTATATGCCTCTACATTTTTTGCTGCGAATCTCTTTAATCATGTCAACTAGTCTATCCCAAATAGCTAATCTCTCTTCGATATTTTTCACAGCTTTTTGCAGAGTAGTTGTGTCTATGAAAACATGTTAAATGATTTCTAATTTCTGTCGAGCTATTGTTACCTTTATTTTACTTCAGAGGTTAGCTTGAGGACATCTGAGTGGAGATCGTCAATATTGGTTGTCATGAGTTGTGCTTGGAGGTTAGAATAATTTAACATCTTGCATTCATTAGAGATTGAGTCTGAAGTTGATGATGATCTGTATGGGAGTTATTCTCTTTTTATTTTCCCATCTGAAAAATATTTGCTTGAATGGAGTTTAAGGAAGATTATGACCAAGATCAAATGTCTTTTTCTCCTATCGCTGGTGTTTCTTCTTTGTTGTACCAAACTTGGGGGAGAGAAAACATGAGAAAATATTTTCCCTAAGAATACTTTATAGTGCTTTGGTTATTGAGTTTCTTTACCAACTCTTGGAAATTAAGGATATTTGTATCATGACTTGTATTTTCTGTAGGAATTTTGGTTGTACAATCTTTAGGAAAGTCAGAAGACAGTCTCTTATCATTTGAACTTAGATCTAGCGGGTTTGGTGATTTCAAGAAGATGGAAAAGAACACGTAAAATGTGATAATGGGATACAACGGAATAATGAAATACTTACCTTTATGGCATAACTATTTCTATTTACTCTACAATGCAGTGGAAAAAGATATGTCAGTCCAGTTGGCATGTTGATTTTAGGGAAACCCCATTTTAGGTGACCCCTTGTCATCTGAGAAGAGCAACGGAGTTGGAGCTTGGGTGACTTTGGTTCCCCTTCCAAGTTGCAGTGTACACATTTCCAAGTATGTATTTGGTTCGCTGTGTGTCACAGCATATCTTGATGTATGGGCATCTATGGCACTTGTCAGAGATATACACATTATCACCCTAGCCTTGCTGACTAATATTTAATTGGTGAAATAGTTACCATATGGTGATCGTACTTGTTTTATGTTGTTCTGTAAGTTTGGTGGTTAGGCTGTTGATTACGAGTTTCCTCTATTTTACATTGAATATTTAAATGTTAATAGGTGTCACTATCATCTTTAAATTTTCAACCACTAAGGAAATTTCATAATTTTAGGGTTCCGTCGATTTGGAACTAATGATTTAGGAACATACTTTATTATAATTAGAAGGGTTGTTGAAGCTATAAGGAATCAGATTGATAATTCATATTGGCTTGTATTGGTTGGGAGGTGATAGTGCATTCATTCAATGATTTTTCCCAAACTTCGGTTAGAACTTTTGTTTATTTTATTTTGAGGAATCGCGCGTAGCTTTCCATGGATTCAATTAATCAATGGGTGAATCCTTCTACAGATAGATGAATCTTTTACAGTTAGTTATACCTCCACATCTATATTGTATTCTGCTATTGCGCTCAGCGTTTGATAATCCATTTACATCAGTGGGGTACACTCATTTCATTTTCTGTTAATTCTGCGGGTTAGTACCGCTTTGCTTTTTCAGATTTTGGACACCGGAGGTGCGGCTGATCAAGCTATATACGAAGCTATATAACAAGTCTGTAAATTTGTAAGTGTACATCGCAAGATTGTAGGTGTCTGAATGTTTCAAATTACAATATGAGGTTGATCAGTATGGACAGATTTCTCGACAAGTTTACAATTTTCTATCTTAGGCAGGCAATTTTACGCCTAATTGTATTGAAATTTAAAGGATTTGCAATGGTGTTGCCTTCACAGGTGCGCTTGCAGGCAGACCATATAATTAATAAAATGATTATTCTTTTTGTGTTGGGGAGGAATAACCTTCCCCGTCATCCAATCCGGTTTTGGGTCGGGTGGCAGTGTCTTTTCTTTATGGTGTGGAATATTTTTATGTTTGATTCATAAATTTTATGGCATATATATTAATATTTCTTCACCATATACCAAATTTACTGAACTAAACATCAATACAACTTTTATACTGTCATAACAAAATTTAACCATATTTCTTTCTTTAACACATGACATGAAAATAGTAACTGAATGTGATTAAAAGGAAAATGTCATTTTTGTGTTACTTTCCATAGGATTGATGGTAATCTTGTAATAGGAAAAAGATTCTTTAGTCTCGAGACTCGAAGCACTTCTTCGATTTTTGGTGGATATTGAACCACATCTCCGTGATTGATAGAATCTAGACCATTAGTACTCCTTATCTTGCATTCAATGATCATTTGAAAGGTGAATTAGTGGATGGATTGGATCATCTAGTGACTCACATCACATTTCAGTTTTTCTTTAATTAGCTATCCAATCTGGTATCTAAGGACAGATATATTCTTTGCAATAAGCTACAACAATCGGATTCTTGACAGCAGAATAATGTTAGCATACTTAAAGTCTGGTGCATTCATTAGTCCCTCATTGCTTTCTCATGCAGATTCTTTGGTTCTTTTGTTCACATTAATATCTTATTATATGATATGACATAATTAAGATATACTTTTATGGTTCAGTAATTCATTGGAAAAGTATGTAATTCTATAATCTTATACTGGCATGTAGGTGTAACTACTCACCACTGGTTCACCTTGCAA
The DNA here is from genome assembly GCA_000404065.3 of Pinus taeda. Lineage (NCBI taxonomy): Eukaryota > Viridiplantae > Streptophyta > Pinopsida > Pinales > Pinaceae > Pinus > Pinus taeda. The sequence goes on from APFE030578509.1 coordinate 23,578, forward strand.
ACACAGTTTAAATAGCACTTGAAATTGAAGTTGAAATCGTCACCAATTAAAGTGCTCTGAAAATAGTGAAACGGTTCCAATCCACAATGGATAAACTCTGATATCTTATTACCCTTAGTGATCATTTTTCACCTGCATCTATGGTTCAGTCTGATTTAAAAACACAGAAATAACATTCTGTGAATGTCGATCATATTATTCACTAATTATTTGTTCGATTACTACCTTTAGCAATAGCAGTTTCTTGGCATTTCTCTGGCCCATTATTGCAAGAACACAACTCTCTCAATATGATCTCCTACTGAATTTAATTTTGCATGGAAATTGCCATTTAAATTTCATGTATCTGCTCATTTACTACTCATATCATTTGTATATTGAACATCATCAAGCTACATGATGGTATATTTAGTCTCAGTGGCAAACCATACAGATTGGATTAAAGTTCAGATGTCGAGTATAATGATTGGCAGGACTCTACATTGGACCGAGAGGTCCGGTTTATTTGATGATCTCATACGAGCCCATACGCACGAGGGAGAATAAGTAACATCATATGGGCTGGGGACAAACTCAATCAACACTACATATGCCAGTGATTCCTTTGTCTTCTGTATAGCTCTTGATGGATAGTTCTTGAAGAGCTATGGGACCATCTTGAGAAGGCTTGGTGCCTGATGATTCCAAGCTTGGTGCCTGATGATTCCAGGCTTGGTGCCTGATGTTCCAGGCTTGGTGCCTGATGATTCCAGGCTTGGTGTCTGATGTTCCAGGCTTGGTGCCTGTTATTGGATTGGGATGCCGAAGTCTGGAAGGGATGTAAAGGACTTCGATGCCTGCGGCTGTGCGCCTTAGTAGTTGTGGAGGGAGTGGGCCAGCCTGCGAGATGCCCGTGGTCATTGAGTACCGGACCGGATTCCTGCCTTGGGGCAGATGAGGTCTGAGTCAGGCGCGAGCCTTGAGGCTAGCCTTCGACTAGGATACAGACCGGGTCAGGCTTAGCCTGGTGCCGAAAGTGGGAAAAAGGATAGAGATTCCTTGAGATTTCCTGGGGTGTTGGGGACTTTCGATGCCTGCTGGTTATACTAGTTCAGCAGAGGGTGCTGGCAACATGAAGTAATAAAAATAATACAAAAATAATAAAAAAAACTTAACTTCGGGACGAAGTTCCTTAAAGTGGGAGAGTATGTAACATCACTCCCTTAATAGTAAATAATAAATAATAAGAACTAATAAAAATAATACAAAAATAATAATTAATAATAATAATAATAATGAATAATGAATAATAATAAATAAACCACTTAATAAATAATAAATAATAATAATAATACAAAATAATAAGTAATAATAAAAATAATGAATGATAATAAATAAATCATAATAAAAATAATAAATAAATAAAAATGATAAGTAATAAAAATAAAAATAGTAATAACCAAAATAACAAATAATAATAAAAATAAAAAATAGTAATAACCATAATAAAAGAAGGAAATTATCAAAAAAAATAGCATGCCGACACATGGAGGGTGGGCATGTAGCATGCAGACACATGGAGGGTGTGCATGTGGTTTCCCTTCCAATGTTTTGTGCTATTTAATGAATGATGAGGAGGATGGGAGGGGTTGGATCATTCTGAGGTTCTATCTTCATTCTCTTGGGAGAATACTAAGACTTAGGAATACTGGCAGTAGTCGTTGATTGAGGGCTCGGGGGTGGCCAGTTGTGGCAGAATCCTGCACAATTGAGCCTACGGTTGGGAGGATATTCGTCCCCAAATCTTGTGGTCACTTCGCAGCCGGCAGGGATAATTTCATTGAAAGAATTGTTTTCCTTTTTACATTAATTTTAGTTTTACTTGTGCTGTTAGACTGGGTGACTCATCTAACTTTGCTGCATGGAAGATCAAGTTGGGAATCGTACTAGAGGACAATGATGTCTTAGAATACATTCAAGGAAAGGTACTCGAGCCTCCGAAGAATGATTTCGTTGCTTCCAAGAACAAGTACAAGAAGGTGAGTTAAAATAAAATAAAATTATAGTTGATGGTTTACAATATCATTTTCTTTCTTATGTTGGGAATTTGAATAAGTCTAAGGATATGTATGATAAGTTGGCCAGCATGTATGAAGTCCACAATTTGGATGATATCATCTCCTTGAAACATCAACTCAAAGATATGAAGATGAATAAAGGAGAGTCCATGCAATCCTACATTATGAGGATATCTCGTCTTAGAGATCAATTTCAGAGAGTTGGGGAAACTGTGCCTGACAGTGAATTAGTGATTGTAATCCTCAAAGGTCGCCCTCCTATTTGGGAAACCTTCATTACCACTATAAGAAATAAAAATTACTTCCCATCATTTGATGTGATTGTTGGAAATCTCACTCAAGAAGAATCAAGGATGATCTTAAGAGGCAAGTTACAAGAACATGAAGAGGGAGAGTCTGCTTCTTTCATCACTCATAACAAGAAGAAGACATGATCAAAGGAATGATTATAATGGAAGAGATGACAGAAGAAGAAGAGATGCTCCAAGTGATCATGAAGAAGATCACTGTCCTCAAAAGAAGTCAAGAAATACCAGGTATGAAAGTAATGTGGCTAATTAGTCTGAATATATTCTTATTTCTACACTTTCTAATTCCTCTCCTCCAGATACTTAGGAAATTTGGTTGGTTGATAGTGGGGCCTCTCATCATTTCTCTGGGTATAAGGAAGTCCTCTCTAATTTGGTAGAGGGAGTCAAGTTTGAAAATTATCCTTGGAGACAATTTTACTCACCTTGTTAAGGATTTTGGGTCTGTTATATTAGGGTCCTATAATTCATAGGATCAAATGATGATTGGCTATTATCTTTCAGTTGATAAGAAATTGTAAATAATATAGTATTCTGCAAATGATTTACAAAAATATGTATACAAAAATGATGATGAAAAAAGGGGATAATAAAATGTATATGAGAAGAAAAATAGAGTAAAATAGAATATAAAAAAAGGGAAAAAGAAAAGAATGGAAAAACCCCAAAAAAGAAAATATGTATGCAAGTGAGCAAGTCTACCACTAAAACAACAAAAATGCATCAAATATACTTTAGGAATTTTGCAAATAAAGTGTGCATCTTGTATAAATGCCACATAGAAATAAATTTCTTAAGTTGGATCATATTGTTTAATCATGGTTAAAATGAGTTAAATAAGGTTGTTTAGGTTAGTGAATAAATCAACCATCCAGTTTAATCTTGGTTGAAATTAATTAGGTAGATTAGAGAAAGATTAACCAAAGTGTTTAAGCTTGGTTAACATTGATAAATAAGCATTAGAATAGAAGTTGCACAACCTTAGAGAAAAAATAAAAATGGGCTTGCTAGATTAAATGTGCCCTTAGGTTTAATTAAAAATGTTTTAAAATAATTAATCCCACTTGTAATAAATTAATTGTGTCATTTAAAAATGATTAACAATTTGTAAATAAAATATTGGCCCTAAAGTTTTGATTTATGATAAAGTTGAAAGAGACAATTTTAACTTGTCAGCTTGTGGTATAGTGTGCGCACAATTCAACCGCCACAATCTACCCCGCCTGGATCAATGATGAGGAATCATTTTCGGACTCCCCAGTCCATTCTATTGTTATTGGTAGGGGGTTTGAAAAGTAGATTCAGTTTCCTTGGCCCCACGCTACGCGGCAGAGGCTCAACTCGCACCCCCTGGCTCAAAAGTTTTTACCACCTACCCCCTTTGAAAACCGCTCCGTCTCCCGCCAACCTATAAGCGCCCGTCACCTTGGTGCCGCCCACCACGTCTCTGCTCCCCCTCCACTCCTATGATGCCACATGTCCTCCCTGCTCCTGCATACCGTTGCCTTTTGTTCTGCCACATGTATTTTCCTATTTAACACCTATTATTTCCTGTTAAACCCTATCCGTTATATTGTAACCGTTTTCTCCCAAGCATGCACTAGATCACAATGGACCCACTCGATAATGTTCAAACACAACGCAGATTTCCAGTTGCCTATAAAAACCTCCCAGTTATTCAATGTGACCCCCTTTCCGCTTCTTGTTTACATCAGAGAACAAGTACAATGGTTTAAAACCCCCATCTCCTCCACCAAATTTCTTTGTCACCCACTGCAGGTTCTAGATAGATGTTTCCTACCCAGGTACCTGTTACAACAAGCGAATTATTCAACAAGAAACCAAATTTTCTCTGTTAAATACCACTAGCTCTTCACCTTTTTTTCATAATGGTTTGAAAAAAATGTCACTTAAGGGAAAGTTAAAACCAACCAGAGAAAACCCAATGATCCCTTCTGTCATTGACCTAGACCATATACCCTTGGCTGGCCAATAATATAAATTCACAGAGACCAATTGTGAGTTCGACAATTGGCTCAAGCAAACCTTTATGGACTAGAGTGATGAAATCAAACTCTGGGAATCCCTCTTGCCACAATTCATGTTTTCCTAGAGTCAACCTTTCCCAAATTTTGTTTTATGGTGCCAAACCAGGTATATCCCAAATGAAAGAGGTTAATTGACTATAACCTCAAAGTCAATTAACCAAATGCCTACAAATCCCCCTGAATGATTCTTTGAGCCCTTTATTTATAGATTCCCTCATGGAACTCTACCAAAATCTAACCTTCCCTCGAAGAGTCAAAATATTTGAAATTTTCTTGCCAGAAGATGTCCAACTTCCAAAGAAGAATCCAACATATCTAGCCTCCATGTTTCAAAAAAAAAAAAAAAAACAAACAAACAAACAAACAAACAAAGAAAATTATATCATTAGTGTCTTGTCTCCTAGGGTATCAATCAAATCAATGGGTGGATGAACCTATCCTAGGTTTTCTGTCCTTATTTTCCATAGAAGAAAAACCTTCTATAGTATTTAATTTCAGTCAATTCCTTGCAGACAACATCCATGATAAATTTCTCAAGATTAACAGAGAAGGAATGTTTAAACATGTATCAGTCCTAGTTTATATGTGTTTATTTTACCAGGCATAAATATTCCCAATTGCTTTGCAGAAACTAAATAAACAAGGAAATGCACAACCAGTCATCCAGTGGACCTCTTTGGTGTGGAAGAATTCAAATAACTTCAGTTTCAGTGACTTCATAGACCAGTTCATTTATATAGTTGCATGCATTCGTTACAATAATGTGGAACATAGAATAGGTTCTGAGATACAGAGAACCTTACACCTCAGTGAACAAGTTAAAACAGGAGATTGGTACTTGTACCAGAACTACACATAAATGAGAGTGTATGGCTATAAGCTGCCACCATACAAACTGCTAAAATATGTTCCTATGAGAATTTTCTCATTGGAATATATAAGGAAAATGATCAACATGGATGGCTTACATTTTTCTTCAGCGAAGAAGAAGGCACAACTCAAAATCAAGACACAGGTGGGGCCATTCATATGCAACAACAAAGCAGCAGGTAATGAGGCTGATGCACTTCTCAAACAAATGAACTTACAATTAAGCTTTACTTGGTCATATGACCCCTTAGGCATCATTTCCAGTTTAAGAGTGGAAGAAAAGACGACTCCTTACAATCACACTTCCAGGCCAGAAATTGAAAAATTCATGAACCAAGATCAATGGGAGGCAAACACTCAGCAAGAAGCTGAAGAACATGTTCTATCTACAACCACTTCACAGAATCTAGTACCTCAAGAGAAGCATGACAAAAGGCCAAGAGAAGAAGAGTCTCCTACAGTAACAAAAATTGGAGCCAAGGAATTCCTAATATATAAAAAGAAGTAGAAAACTAATTCATAACCAATTTTCATGTAGGATGATGAAGAACATGATACTATAGTTTCGATAGGTCCACATGTTTCTACGAGACTAGAATTTTTTTTTGCATGTACAAGACAAGAAAATATTTTTGAAGGCTCTTCATCTTCATCAGCCTCACAAGGTCCTCCAGATTTAGCTCAAACAACAGAGTTGGCTCAAGGCCAAACAAAGCCAAATATTTCTTCTAAGTATAAAGAAATAAAGCAAAAAAATGAGATGCTAAAGGCCAGTACATATACTCAATTCTGGAAGCAAACTGCTTCTTCCCCACACAAGCTTCTGTAAGCCTTTGATACTGAATGGGGAAGAATGCAAATGGATTTTCTATAGGCACAAGTTCCATTCCCAAAATCGCCAGCAAACTACAAGAAGACAATTCTCTCCTTTGATGCTAATCAAATCCAATTGATTGATCAGATGGATATACACAAATAGTTTGGAGAGATACTTTGACTAATACTTCCATGACACTTCAAAACTATAGGCCTCCATCAACAACATACAATCATAGTTGAAGCCGGAGAAGGTATCATCTTTGGAAAAGGATACTAGAATTACATTACTAGAGGACTTAGTCATTAAGCTAGGTTATGGCCCCAGTGATATAAAGGTATTAGAGGAGATTGTAAGGAAAAAGAGTGGAGATATAGCAACTCTGAGGAAACAGTTCAAGCCACCATCTACAGAGGATCCACAGACTAAGGAAATGGGAGAACTAGAAAAGCAAAAAGAATACATGTTCAAGATAATAATTGAACATAATGTCCAGATTAGAGAATTGGAGGTAGAACTAGAAAAATTGCTCAAGGAGAAAGAGCAGTCCTCACAGTTGGCTATAGTGCCACTGACTGCAATGCCTATTTCAGTTGCAGAAACAACATAGGCTTCTACATCAACAACAACACTAACACAAACCACAAATTCTTCCAATGAATTAATTAAAGCCATGCAGAAGATGTCCATTCACAGAAAAGAAATTGAGAAGTTAAAAGATCAACTAAAGAATTTACATGAACAAAAATTGAAGATAGATGACTCATATGCAACAAAATTACAAAAATCCCACAGGCTTGCTCAGAGAATAGAGTTTTTAGAGAGTGAGACAGTAATGGCTCAAACTTTAGCACAAGCCAAAGAAAACATATCGTTGGCTATCAATTAGGCCATAATAGAAATTTGGCCATCAATTCAGATCATTTTCAATAGGAATAATTGGTGCAGAGATAAAAAAAAAATGATAGAGGAGGTACGATAAATGTTGGGAGATAAACTGAGTGAAGCAACAACCTTAATCAAAGTTTTGAGTTCTAAAACTAAGGAAGAACTGGATGAGCTTCAGATTGCAGACATAACATAAACCATTTGGAGATAAAGAAAGTTTTACATAAGAGGAACCTTATGATATCACTAGAGAATAAGTGTCAAACTCTGGAAACTGTTGTTCAGAGGTTTCATACTAGGTTCAATTTACTGAATTAGAGAGGGACACCAGGGTTGGTAGCAATGAATGATAGATTAATCAGTTTGAGTGACTACGACCACACAATTTTTACTATTGCCCAGAATAAGTCAATGTTTGTAGGGGTAAAAGGAAGTATTACAAGAAAAGCTTTCCTAAAGGCTTTAGAGTTTAATTTGATCATTAAACATGAGATCAAATGCATTTCCATCAACAAGCCTACATTTGAGAAATATATTGAAGTTGATGAAACATATAGAAAGCTAATAAAACTTTCTATCCCTAGTGAAGATTGATGGCATCACTTGTGTGAATTACTTGAGTGAAACATGTTTCATCTCAGATAGTGAGGCAACACCTTTTTGGGACCAGTCATCAACAATCATCCTCAACAATAGTGGCAGCAGCTCTAGCAATTCAAAATTCCTAAATTTGTGTACTATTTATGCAATCAATTTTAGATATTTTAAGATTTTGTCTTGATCTTTTGAAATCTAGATATTTTGTAATTATTTCTATAAGTACTTCATAATTAAAAGTAGTAGAGGTTGTGTTTATGTAAAAGAAAAGGATCATTGATGTAAAGTTGTTCCACAAAGTTCCAGTGGGAACATTTTAGTAATACATAAGCTCTTACAAGATTCTCGTGTTAGATTTTTGGTGAAGTGATATTCTCCTTTGTTGTTGTGTTTTTCTTTCTTTGTAATTTCATATGTGTTTTCTAATCTATTTTGTTCAAAGAAAATTATGAATCTGAATTTGTTTAAGTACACTCAGTTCTGTCTTTTGAACAATTTCAATGTTTTCTACTGAAGTTAAGCGATATAATCCTTAATTTCTCTATGCTTAATGGACACTTAATCATTCCTTATTTTTCCATCTCATCAAACATATAAGATCCAATAAATTTGCCTACCTTGCCCTGCTAGATATGTTTCTCAAATGATGAAATAAATCCATTCAAAGTAAATTGACTCCATTGCCCAATGGGATCTTGTTACATTATCAAACAAACAACCAAACCAAGTCAAAAACCAAACTATTGAACTTCCACATCTATTCAAAAATCTTATAAAGCAAACAAAGCTAAATATAACAGAGGGATCCCTCTCTGAGTTTAGGAGGGTTAGCTCCTAGACTTAAAAGCGGTTTTGTGGTTACCTTTGCAATTTCTTTCACAACCTTAAGAAATTACAGAGTGCTAACATGTTAAATTTCATTTGGACTTTGGGGAATTTGTTTTGCTTCATGATGTGATGTATGTGTCGGTGTTGAAGAAGAATTTGGCAACTATATCTACTTTGGAAGATAAAGGGATGAAGGTTGCCTTCATCAAGGGAAAAATGCTTACTTGGCTAGTGGGATCCCCTATGAGAGATGAATTCACATTGGGATCTCGATTTGAAGGACTCTATAGAGTCATTGGAAGACCTCTTCTAGTTATGGTCCATGATACTAATCATCAAAGCGAGCTGTGGCACCGAAGATTGGCCTATTTACACCATGAAGCTCTTCCAAAATTGAAGAAGTTGGTATCAAGGATCCCTGATGTTCAAGCTCAACATGATAGAGTATGTATTGGATGTGTCAGTGGAAAGAAGACAAGGGGACCATTCCCCTCTAGCAAAAACAATATGAATGACATCCTCCACCTCATTAATTTTGACATATGTGGTCCGATGCTCGTACATTCACTTGGTGGCCATCTCTAATACATTACCTTCATTGATGATTTCTCAAGGAAGACATGGATATATTATTTGAAGAATAAGGATGAGGCCTTTGATTTGTTCAAGAATTCAAAGCTTTGGTCGAAAATCAAGCAGGGAAGAAAATTAAGATATTTAGGTCTGAAAATGGTGGAGAGTACATTTCAAATCAGTTCATTGATTTTTTCAAGAAGGAAGGTATCAAGAAGGTGACGATTATGCCCTACAATCCCGAACAACATGAAGTGGCTGAAAGAAAGAACAAATCTATTGAGGAAGTTGCCCGTGGCATGCTCCATGATAAAAAATTTCCAAATTTTCTTTGGGGAGAAGCAACGAATGATGTGGTATATGTTCAAAATAGAGTTCCTCATCAAGCATTGGACACCAATACCCCCAAGGAAGTATTCATAGATGTCAAGCCCGATATTGGTCATCTCCATATATTTGGTTGCCCCATTTATTTCCATGTGTTGAAGGACAAAGGAAACAAGTTGGGAGCCATAGGAAGAAAATGTACCTTTTTTGGATATTGTGAAGATTCTAAAGCATTTAGAATATATATTTCTGGTCAAATTAAGGTTGAAATTAGTAGAGATGTAAGGTTTGTTGAAGATGTTTCCCTTGGGAAAGCAAGGGACCTTCATCCGCCTCCTCCCTTTGAGAAGAATAATGATGATATGGATATTTTAGAAGGTCCTTTCATGCCTGAATCTGAGAGAGACACTGTTGCTGATCCCATGGAGCCCATGGACAACTTGGAACAACCTCCATGTGATCCCCCTACCAGGAAGAGGTCACTTTGTCTTCGTGACACATTATAAGATGCCGAGAGACACATTCCCTCCAGAAGGTATTTTAGAGAAAGCAATAAGCCATGTAGGTACTAGGGATATGTTGCAATGATGAGCCATATGATTCAAGATGAGCTTCACACCCTTGAAGAAGTCATGAAGTAACAAGTCTAGAAGGATGCTCTCGCTGAAGAATACAAATCAATTATGAAGAATGATGTATTGGATGTTGTGCTGAGACAGAAAGGAAAATCCGTTGTGACTTCAAAATGGCTATTTAAGATCAAGCATGGAGTCATTGAAAAATATAAGGCAAGGTTCATGGCCCGAGGATTCTCCAAGAAAGAGGGAGAATATTATGATGAAATGTTTTTTCCTATGGCTCAAACACCGCCATTCATTCGATAGTTTCTCCTTCATTAGATGGATGTGAAGACAACATTCCTTCATGGCATGTTACAAGAAGAAGTGTATGTTGAGTAGCCACAGGGATTTGAAGTAGGGGATTGAAAGACACGTTTGTAGGTTGAAGAAGGCATTGTATGGTTTGAAGTAAGCCCCTAGAGCATGGTATGCCGCATAGATAGTTTCTTGGTGAAGTTGTGATTCACAAGAATCAATGTTGATCCCAACCTCTACTTCAAGGTAGTCCAAGGTATACCATTGATTTTGGTTCTTTATGCTCATGATCTTTTTTTCACAGGTAGCGAGCCCCTGATGATCAAGTGTAACAGGGATCTAGCCTTTGAATTTAAGATGAAGGGCCTTAGACTCATGCACTACTTCCTAGGCCTTGAGGTGTGGAAAAGGCCCAATGAGATTTTCCTTTCACAAGGAAAATATGTCATGAAGTTGTTGGAGAGATTTGGAATGACGGAATGCAAGTCCCTACCCATAGTGATGGAAATGAATTTCAAGAAGATATGTGGAGAAGTTGCAGAACCCGATTTGGTGAATCCATCCAAGTATAAACATGTTATGGGGGATCTAATGTTCTTAGTGAACACTCATCCATCTATATGATATGCAATGAACACATTGAGTCACATGAATGAGCCTCTCCATGCACCTTGGATTGTTGCCAAACACATTTTGAGATACTTGCATGGGACAATCACCCTTGGTTTGAGGGACTTTGCTGGAGATGTTCGACTTCATGGATGTATCGATGTTGATTGGCCAAGAAATGTTGTTGACATGAAAAGAACTTCTCAATGTTTTTTAGCCTTGGATCCACCATGATATCTTAGATGAGAAAGAAATAAAAGTCCGTAGCTTTGAGTACCACTAAGGTAGAGTACATTTCTACTAGCATGGCTAGCTGCGAAGCATTTTGGTTGAGAAAGTTCTTTGGAGAGTTGTTTGAGTAGGTCCTAGATGCCACAATGATATATTGTGACAACAAGAGTGGGCTTCTTCTGGTATAAAATCTCATATTTAATGACAAGTCCAAACACATAGAGATTCAATATCGTTACATTCCAGACATGGTGTAGAGAGGAGCCGCTAGAATCCATCACATATCGACATGAGAAAATTGCATATATTCTCACCAAGGCTTTTTCGAAAGGGAAGTTCTTGGTGTTCAAAGAGAAGCTTGGACTGATGGATGTGATCCCTCTTGATAAGGGGCATCACTAATCAAGAACACTAAGAATAGATCTTCCCCCTTGGTTGAGCTCCCCAAGGAGGGAATGGGGCGTTGAGGGCTCTTGGGGTTGAGCGAACTCTAGACAATAGGTGTGTGTGGTCCCTACTCTTGCAGTAGGTAGGGTATCTCTCCTATTTTCACCCATAGGGTGTGTGTGATCCTTGTCCATTTTGACAAGTCGAGTATCTCCTCATATCTTGGTTTAGAAGAGTATACCCTAGTTGGTATCATACCCACAAGCTAGGCTTGTTGGGATCATCCCTCCTTGTATGGCCAACAAGTTGAGGAGGCTTGGGGGTGTGTGATCCTTACCTTTGGTAAGTCGAGTATCTCACCCAAGTTCGATTATGATGCAAGTGTTCTACCACATCACTCTTGAGGTCATTGCTGGGAAGATTAGTAGGCAATAGGATGGATGTGATACTTACCTCTTATATAGCAAGTGGTATCTCGTCGATTTATTGCATCATGGAATGGTTGTGATCCTTGCTTGGTGTTATCACTCCAAAATTTCTTTTGAGTTGTTAGAGAAAGAAATGATAGAGGTAACCACAAACCTAATTTGGAGTTTAGGATCTAGCCTTCCTAATGTCAGAGAGGGCTCTCCCTTTATGATTTTGTGAACCCTTAGCACAATTTTCCTGGAAATGATAGAGGTAACCACAAACCTACTTTGGATATTATGATCTAGCCTTCCTAATGCTCAGACAGGGCCCCTCTTTATGATTTTGTGAACCCTTAGCATAGTTTTGATTCTCCCACTGAGTTTTTCTTTCCATGTTTTCTAATTTATCCATTATTCTTTCTACACTCTTTGATAAACTATCTATTTACCATCAGAAGTTGAATTTTCCTCTTTAATGACAACTCTTTTTTCATTTCTCATCGTAGCTTTCTTAGCTAATAGATTGGCTTCTACACTAACACCATTACTTTGCATTTGTTCCAATGTTTTAGGGTTTCTTTCTCTTAATTGGTATGACATGTCAGTGTCAAAACCATCAGGGAATTTGATCAATGCTAGGTCTGGTGGAGGCTTAATATTAGCAGGGATTGCATTGTAGATGCTATTGGACCTAGTACAATAATCTTGAACTGATTCATTAGGATCTCTTCTAATGTTATCATATTCAGATAGTATTTGCAGAGGGTTTTTATTTCTTTCCCATCTATCAATGAACAATCTATGAAAAGCAGGTAAATCTACAATATGATTAGCAGGTAAACCTTTGAACCATTTCTTAAAATCCCCTATTAATGTTTGGGCAAACAACCTCATTTTTACATCAGACTCATCAATTTCATGCAACTCAAAATAGTCAGTCATTTTATTCACATGCTGTTGGGCAGTATACTGACCAGTGGCATCAAAAAGAAAGATTTTGCTTTGATAATCTTGAGGCATGGCATGGAGCTATGTTGGTAAAACCAAGGTGCATATTTGTCTGCCATGGCTGAGATTTTGGTTTGACTAGGGGCAAAGTAGGGGTGCTTGAGGAAGGGCTTGAAATGGATGGAGATGAACTAGATGAGGTTGAGGAGTTTGGTTGGATAGGAAGCTGATGAATAACTGGTTTAGGGGAATGAACTATGGTGGATATTATAAGTGAGGTGGTAGTAAATGAAGGTGTATTCACAGTATTTGAAGATTCTGCAGAAAGTTCAGAGGAAACAGCAGTGAGGGCAACTAATTCAACTGATTGTTGAAGATAGACATCGTCTATATGGCTTATCAATGTAGAGGTTAAAGCTTCTAGCTTGTCAAAAGTATCCAACACAAGTTTATCTAAATCTGGATGTATAGGCACCAATTTTGACTCAATGAATTGAATCAAATTAGGGCCTAACATAGTTTCATGAATTGCATTTTCTGATTTAGTTCTAAACAATGAGAGGTCAAATGACAAATCAGATGGAATATCATCTAAAGTTGATAATTCCCCGGGGAGTGAATTTTCTTTAACTAACTGGCTACTACTTGCTTGAGTTTCTACCTTTTTTGGTTTTCTTAAAATTCTGTGAGGGTCATCAACTATTGTAGCAGGGTTTGGATCTGGATTTTCCCTCGTATAGTGAGTCTTTTTGGGAGCCATAATTTTAATTTTTTAATTGTTTTTTGAAACTTTTTAACAACAACTTCTTAAAATGACCTTAAGGGGCAAAAGATGAGAATTAAGGTTAAGTTTTATTACACTGAGGATCAAGGTCCCTAGTATGGTTTCTAATATGTTATCACTCTAAAATTTCTTTTGAGTTGTTAGAGAAAGAAATGATAGAGGTAACCACAAACCTACTTTGGAGATTAGGATCTAGCCTAATGCTCAGAGAGGGCTCTCTCTTTATCATTTAACTTTGTTTAGTTAATTGATTTTAGGCTAGTTATGGTTGTACTTGGGTTTTGATTTGGATTTGGTGGTGGGATCACTTACTTAGATGGACAGAGGGGTGTCTTTTACCATTGGGCTATGGGGTCAAATGTCAAGCAAACATGACTGGATCAAGTTCTAAAAATAGTGTCTATAGGGCAAGGTAGCTGAGTTACTTTAGATCTCAAGGCTGGACGGTGAAGTGGTTTTCAATCAGATCCAAGGAGCAATTAAGGGTTCCTTAGACAGGATTTTGAATGAAGTGAAAGAGGTCAACCAAGATGGGAGAGAAATTAAGGATTCTCAGATCCGGATATTAGAAGAAAACATAAAAATGATTAACTGTTCAAGAGAAAGTGTACTTAAACAAATTCTGAAATAAATTTCCAGTTAATCCATTCACTTTAGATAGCATTTAAGTTTGTGAGATATATAAGAAAATAACAAATTTTACAAAGAAAATACTTCACTGTAATAGATCAACAACATGAATCCTGTAATGAAATCTCTTTATAATCAATCTAGTCTGTTGACTTAAAAAAATTGGTACAATAAACCTTAGGTTTATGATCAATACAACTCTAAAATTGTATAACAATCCACACTCAATACTTCAAATTATGAAGTATTTATACAAAAATAATTTACAAAATTTCCCAAACTGTCTTGGGAATTAATCTAGGAGAAAGAAATATCTTCATGTAAGAAGATAGAGATAGATGTTCAACTACTGTATGTTGTCCCTGTTTATTTGGTTGTGTTGTCTTTATGCTTTGATATTTTGTTGTTTATTCTCTACCTTTCTATTTGTCTTCACTTTGAATGTTATTTTCACTCTGACCTTTCAACTGATACACTTTCACCTGATACTCTTTCATCTGGCTGGCCTATTACTTTTCTTTCACTATGCTTTTTCACTTTGACTGTGCATTTTTATAGCAAGTCATTTAACTTCTCCCACATATCTGCATCTGGTAATTTGATATTTACCATTTTCCTATAAATTTTATTTGCCTCCATATACTTGGAAAAAGTGTGCTTGTTTATAAAAAGGTGTTTTACCTCATGCTAGAGGTAAAATAGGTTCTCAAATGTTTGATATAGAACCTTTCCAGTAGGCATCCCCTTCATAGATGAAGTGTTTACCTGATCCCTTGCCACTTCTCTAATTCTTTTGTTATAGTCTTCTCGTGGCATCAATTTGTCATTTATTACCAAGGGATTTGGCAGACCTTTCTGCCTCAAAACATCAAACTTCACCATGAACCTGTCTATAGCTAGTTGCATGGCTTGGCACTTAAACTAAAGGTTCATCATCAAATTCCTCTTGGTGAGGACCTTTTTTACCTCTAGTATTGTGCCAGTCCTATCAAGTATCTCCAGTTCCTGCAATTCATATTTGTTTTTGGAGTTTAGGAAATGGATTAGTCTAGTGGCTTCTTCTGGCATGTTTCCCAGTTCTATTTTAACTCTCTGTATGGCTTCTGTAGCCTCTTTCACTAAGTCACTTTGTTCAAAAATTACTTGAATGGATGGCCAAATATCATTGACAGAGTCAATGGTATTGGCCCATAATTATTCCTTAGCTTGGTCAAGTGGCTCCTTTAATGTCAGCTCTTTCTCTAAGCTCTTTATCCTTTCATTCATTCTAGTTGCCTTCTATACTTCTTCCTTGTGCATAATCTGTGAAAGATTATTTTCATTCTCTAGATTGGTTATTTTTTCCTTAAGTGTGTTTATTTCTGTGATCTGAATGGACATGTCTCCCATTGCCTTGACCAACTTACTTGCCTCATCCCCTGGTTGAGCTACTGCTGTTGTCGACCCTGTTGTTGATGTAGATGCTGTGGAAGCTAGTAGTGCTGTAGCCAGTGGAGATGTAGGAGCCAATGAAGCTACCAAGGTGGATGGTACTGTTGTGGTGATTGTTGGAATGACAATAGCAGGGGCAGTCTCAAGGCTGGCCTGTTTCAGTTGTATCAAGTTGTCCAACTCCTTCTCCATCTCTTTTAATTGATCATTAAGTTGGAGAACAAGGTCCATCATCTCCTCTTGATAAGTTTGGCTCTCAAGGACCTCTTTTGTCTGTGGGTGCTTTGAATGAGGAAATTTGAGTTGTTTTTTGAGAGCAGCAATGTCCTCATTCTTTTTCTTTATCAACTTCTCAGCAACCTTGATATTATTGGGTTCATGTCCTAGCTCAATCACCAAGTCTTCCAGTGACTTATCCTATTGTCCTTGGCCTGTGGGGAGGCCTTTTCCAATTTGTACTGTGTTGTAATGTTGTCCAATGAACTTTGAAGCTTGTGTGCAGCCATAACTTTACTTTTCAAGGTGGAATAAATCATCTCTCATGCTTGCTTGTGGAACTCAATTTGGTCAATGGGATGAACATCCCTGGCCAAAACCTCAAAATTTGTTTTCCTGTAGTTAACCGATGTTTTTGGCTATTGGACTGTAGGTTGCATGAATGACATCTGCATTTTTCCTGTTTTGATGTCAAAGGCTGACATCAACCTGTTTTGATTTGCAGGTGTCTACTTGAAGTATTGAGCATAAGTCTCAGCGTTCAACTTCTCATTCCTCAAATTAATTTCTTTATACCTATCTTTGATATCCTTCTCTTTATCCACAAGCCTAGTGAATGAAGAAACCTAAACGTTGAGCTGTCTCTCAATAAGTTGAGTGTTTGATGTTGAGGGCTGGTGTGTTTCTCCTGAAGCTGTTGTGCCTTTGCTCCTTTCCACCATTGTATCGGTCTCAGTGATTTCCACTGAGTCAATGGTGTCTTCCTGTTCAGTTACAGGATTAATCTTGGGCCTCTTTCTGTAACTGATCTCAAACTGCTGATCTGTAGTTTCCATAGCTGAACTAGAACCTTATTCCCTGGTTCTCTTTGCATTCCTATCTTCATTTGCTGGAGTCTGTAAAAGATGAGGAATATTCATTTGCTCTCCTAGTTCTGGAACCTACAGGAAGGAACTTGTATCAATCTGTTTTTCAACATCAATTAATGTATTCTCTACATCAACTACAGTACTATCCATGTCTACCTAAGTGTTTTCCAACCATTCTGATTGGTTGACAAATATCTCTATGTCGGGCCTGGGGTGATGAATGAAAGGGCCCAATTTGACCTTGAGCCTTAGCTTATTTATGACTCCATGAGGGTCATACTGCCACATAAAGCTGTTCTTGAATTTCATTTGTTGAAAAATCTTATCTGCCTCTGGTCTAGCTTCTCTGGTATTACAAATGAAGGGGCCCAATTGATTTTTCATTTTGAATTGGGTCTTATTCCTAGCTGATAGGAAGTTGACTTCATCAAAATTTATAATCTGCCTAAAATATTCTAGTTCAAATATCCTCATGGGGAGGTATCTGGGTAGCGTGTATGGGGCAAGTTGGCATCCATACATTCTTATTTCTGTGTGGTTTTGGTACAGATACCAGTCTCCCACTTTACTGTTCTTGTCCAACTGTAACACCTGTTTGACCTCTCGACTGATTTTGGGTTGAGGGCTATTGGTTAGCATATTCATATCTGGATGGAAAAATGAATCAATGAAGTCCTTATAAGTAAATACAGTGGAGTACTTTTGTATCAAGAGTGTCCAATATATGACTGATCTTGGATTGCCTTTGGTGTCCAATTTTTGAATGTTGACAGGGAATTTGTCTGACTGATAATATAAAAACATGTGGAACAATACAGATGAGTACTTGAAGACTCTTTCAGTAGGTAGTCTGATGAATTGCTCATGAATCCTATATGCTATGAACTGAGCATAGTTGTAAATTCTAGCAAGAGGCTTTCCCGGGCTAAACATGGAAAGGAAAACAAGGACAAACTCATCCACATGTTCATCTGTAGTGTATCCTAGAATGTAGGAGAGCATGGTTATGATTTGTTTGCCTCTCTCAAAAAAAATGGTGGAAGCATATGGAGGACTTTCTGTAGGAATATGACACTCCTCTATGATGAAAGTTTGGAAAATCTAGGCTATTATGGGAAAGTCTAACTTGGTGTAGAGGTCCAGCAAGTCTCCAATATAAAGTGGGGTCTCATTTGGGCTTGGTTGGACCTGTAGCATTTGGTTAATGGATTCTGCAGTGATGGTAAACAAAACTTGCTGGTCAGGGGTGACAATGACTCTTTGGCTAGGAATGTAGCAAGCATGACAGAGGTGGATGCTTTATGGGAATGGGTGTACTTCTGGAAACAAATACTTAAGAAAATTAGACTCCCAAAGGTGAATGTCATCGTTCTGATTTAAAAATTTGTCCTTACTCCAGCAGTGGAGTTTTATAGGTAGGTAGGGGAAGCAATATCCTTTATTTGTAAGTCTCTATCCGCTAATGCAAGGTGGTCGATTTCCAGGTGAGGGGTTTGCAGAGGTCTCATGTCCAGAGAGGTTTGGGAAGCCATAATTGGGTTTATAGATTTGAATTAGGCTTGTAGTGGTTTCAGGAGTGAGGTTTAGAAGCTCTGGTAGAGTGGGAGGGTAGTTATAGTCTATAAAAGAAGGGTTTGGGGTATACAAATAAGTTTCTCTTCAATTCAGGCAAGTTTCTTAATTAATTCCAATTAATTAACTGTTCAATTTTAACTATGCGTTTTCAAATGCATAGGGCCATTCTAGTTTTTCCAAGAATACCTGGAAATTGATGGTTTGGAGTGCAGACTGGGTCCAGTGGAGAATGCAGAAGGTATTGTAGCTTTCAACTGTCAACTAGTTGCTTCAATTGGGTATTCAGAGCGTCTTCAAGTGGCAGAGGGTGGTCAAATTGGTCGCAGGGGTTCAGGGTGTCACAAATGGCTTAGCAGCAGTTTACAGTGAAAATGCAAGAAAAGAGCGAATTGGGGATTTTTTGGCCTTTTAACGGGTAACGGTCACATTTTGGAGCGGAAATTATAAATGAACAGTGGGCAATTTTCGGCTTAGGTGGGGAGGTGTTTTTCTGGGCCATCACACCGCTTTTGGAGGGCAGGCGTATTTTTTGCGAGCACGCGATGTAGCCTGGTGCCACCACATGGCAGAACAGTGCCCAGGAAAAACCGTGAATCTCGCATGCTCTTGGGCTATTATCAGTCAGACGATGAATCCGTGATATGGCTGTACACCGTCAGATCTGGGGGTAGGAGATAAGAGGGCTATCACACAATTGAGTTGCACGAATGGAATTGGGAAAATGATTTGGCGGGGTCCAAGATTTAATTATAGATAATTGTAATTAATTAGTGCATAATGTCGGGTTTTTTAATATGAGCAGCGGGTAAATAAGGTGGGACCATGGGTTATGTGGTGGAGTTTTTTAACTGCACCAGGGTTGGTGGGTTAACAAGGGTATCAATGAAAATATGAAGTGGGGACGTTAATTACATAATGAGGGGGCATAAAAACTTAGGATAAGGGGGTTTTTGTGGGTTTTCCAGAGGAAAAGAGAAATTCATAAGGGGGGAAGTGATATTTGTAATGGGGAATGGGTTTCACACTAGGGAAAGGGGTTTTGGGAATGGGGGATGATTTTTGAAGGGTAATTTCTAGGGAAATGTGTGAAACCAAGAGGTAAAGGTCAAAATGAGGGGAAAAAGGGTATTTATAAGTGATGAAGGGATAATGGGGAAATTAGCAAATAAGCATGTGAGGGTGTAGTGAAATGAGGGGAATTTAGTAAACAAGCTTGTGAATATCCTTTCTTTTTCACATTTCCTCTTGCACATGAAACATAGGATCAAGCATGATAAATGTGCTTTTGACTCAGGAACCTTGTGCATTTGCAAACTTTCTTCTACCTACCCTTTATTTACCCTAACATTTTTTCTTCATTTCGATGGGTGCATTTAAGCTTGCTGACCCTTTATTTCCTTTTCTTTTGATAAGCACACTATCTAATTCTAACATTATAACTTCCAATGGCTCAGATTAAACATGATGATCTTATTTTTATTCTCTACCTAACTACTGATCTACCAAGGTTAAACAATTTGGCTAGATCTTTATTCTCTATCTATCAACATGAAATTTAAAGCATGAATGAGTCAAGATTAAGCTATTTGTCCATCATGGATTGTAGCATTTCTGACAAGCTGCACACAATCTTATTTTACAAAGTAAAACAATGGTAGTTGTTGGAAATAATACTGAGAGGGGGTGGAGGGGGGGGGGGGGGGGTTGTGAATCAATATTATCAAGTCAATTATTTTTCATTTCATACACAGATTTGTATATGCTACTTAAGTTAGTGAAAACAACATATATACGCAACTTCACTTAATGAAACTAGCGTATAAGTTGCAGACTTATAATTTAATTTATTCTTCAGATGTTGTTCATAAATTTGTATGTTAGAACCATATAAACAGTAACCAGAAACAGAAAATAGAGCAGACATTCACACACAAACCCAATGTGGGTGAAAACCACCTGCGGCAATTTGCCTCTATCTTCTTTCAATTTAGAAACTTCTTTTTACAATGTTTTGTACTGGTGCAGTCTTATACCAGTGCGTAGGCTGCAACTTGTAGAAGGCTACAACCTTCTCTCGTTCTCCAGCTTCTCCTGGAAGGGAGCTTCAACTCCCCTAGCTCATGTACTAGCTGAGGTACTAGTACGTGGGTGCTGACCTACAGAAGACTACAACCTTCTCTTTTCTTCCAGGGACCACGTTTCATAAATTTTCAGGTTGGATCCATGAATAACATCAATCAAACCTCAAGTATATCTGCATCAACCAATCTTCTTTGTACAACCCAATACAGAATCAAACAATCACTTCTCTAAATGCTGTAACCAGAATAATAACAGTAACCAGACACCAATCCTGAACCCATAATACTGCAGCAATAAACCGAAGTAGCTAAAACATATTTTATGAGACGTACGCTACTTCAAGATGAGGAACATGCGTGCATACACTTCTATTTAAAGGCAAACCTGCATATACGCTTCTTTGAATTACTGAACCGGTGTGTATACGCATCTTCGCTGCTCCAAATCTGCATACGGATCTATGAAAGACAATTTCCCCTTTTCGAGAATTCAAGCATTAATTATACCCAGATTATTAGATTCATAGATCAATTCATGCATCAAATATAATAGATCAGAATCACACAAAGATACTAGTATTCAAGTCTTGAGATTTGACCCTTCAGTAGAACTTATCCATCTTGTAACGCTTAGGTTCCTCTTTGATTCAGATCCAGCTATGCACCATAAACCAATCACCAGTATTCGAGATCTTGCTCCTCATAAGATATTCAACACTTGAGTCCCTTTCCTTGCCAAATCATCTCTTCCATTTTGAGAGCTTGAACTGTGATCTACCACCTGAGTTCATTGCCATCAAGGCCAACACCTGTGCCATAGTGCCAAACCTGTGCCATAATTCCAACAATCTCCCCCTTTGGACTTGATGGCAACCCTACGTTATTCAAAGTCATTCTCCCCCTTTGACATCGAGGGCAAATGGTTATGCTCCCCCTGAGTTCATGCTGAAACCTCTGCTCTGCTGTGCTGTCCATGCTCCCCCTGACTGTACGCTGGGTCTGCAGAAAATGGTCTATAAGAAAGAATATGACTCTATACATCATAAGCGACCTTCCTATCACCAAAGACTCATACATACATCCATCTCCCAAACAAATGGGGATACACTAGTATGGACTCATCCACCCAACCAAGTGGGGATACATCAGCAGTTTACACAAGATAAAACAAGAACATTACATCATCCATCCCAGACATAGTGGGGAAACCAAGATAGGTCGATACATGACCTTTATAAGAAAAGAACATAGAGATGAAATATCTATACCAAGGCTATGATAGTTATCAACAGTTATCATCAACATCATTCAGACCGGCAACCATGTTCTCCCTCTACATCTTGTTCCACTTGAAACCAAAATTAGTTGTGAAATTGAACCAAGATCTTCTAAGATAATGCCAACAATGCATTATATGCTCCCCCTGAACTTGTGCCAGATGGTCTCTGACAAACCCATATCAGACTCTTTTCTCTCAGAGCCTAGCCCACTGTTTGTCTTTAACCAACATATACGCGACAGTATCCATATAAACCGGTGTATGTACGCGTATCAACCTCATGAAACTTGCATACAACCACTTTTGTTTGAAACAGACAAGATTCAACAACAAGATGATGCATCAACTACCCCCAGCTTCTGTCTGAGGTATGCAAATGTCTCCTTGGGCAGTGGTTTGGTGAGTATATCAGCAACTTGTTCCTTAGAGGGAACATACTCCAATTTGACCTTTTCTTCAAGCACTTGTTCTCGGTGAAAATGATACTTGATAGGTATGTGCATAGTCTTTAAATGCATGACAGGATTCTTTGAAATACTGATTGCACTTGTATTATCACAAAAGATGGAGATAGGTGGAGTACAAGTGATTTGAAAATCTTGCAAAGTTTGCATCACCTAAAGAAGTTGTGTGCAGCAAGATGCAACAACCACATATTCCACTTCAGCTGTAGATAAAACAATTGAATTTTGTTTCTTGCTGAACTAAGATACTAATCTAGAACCCATAAAGAATGTACCACCACTAGTTCTTTTCCTATCATCCATGCTTCCTGCCCAGTTTGCATCTCTATATGCATGAAGTGTGATATCTGCATCTCTAGGATACCATAAGCCATAGTTTTGTGTTCCTTGAAGATATTTGAAAATCCTCTTAACTGCCTGAAGGTGTGCTTCCTTTGGATTTGCCTGAAATCTTCCAACTATTCCCACTGCATGCA
>APFE030578512.1:0-12708 GCA_000404065.3 Pinus taeda
TTCCCTCTCGTAGTTGCTCATGATGAAAGATTTTCCTTCAAGCGATCAAGCTTCTTCAGAAGGACCTGCTCTGATACCAATTGTTGAAAATAATACTGAGAGGGGGGGTGAATCAGTATTATCTAGTTCTTTTAACAAATCTTCCTTATTTACACTTTGAATTATTTTTGCATATCAGTAACATAAAATAATGAGCAAGAAAAACAGACAGTCACATCAAAGAACACCAGATATAAGGTGGAAACCCAATGTGGGTGAAAACCACCTGCTGCAATATGTCTCTATCCTCTTTCAAATTAGAAACTCCTTTTACAATGGTCTTGTACTGGTGCAGTCCTTTACCAGTACGCAGGCTGCAACCTGCAGAGAGCTACAACTCTCTCTCGTTTTCGAGTCTCTCCTGGAAGGGAGCTACAACCCCCTACTTCTTTTCTTTCAAGGACCACTTTTCATAAATTTTCAAACTGGATCCATAAACATCAAATGATCATCAAGTACCAGTAAGTCACCTAGGTAACCAGATCCACAATAACAATAAACTAAACCCAGAATACCTTATAAAAAAAAAATCATTCAACAAAAGATCTTAAGATAGATATGCAATTTCCTTTTCTCTGGCCTGTGGCGCCTCTGCACTGCGCCTTTTGTGGTGCCTCTGTGGCATCTCCGCACTACGCCTCTGGTGGCGCCTCTGTGGCGTCTCTACACTGCGCCTTCTATGGCGCCTTCGCACTGCGCCTTCTGTGGTGCCTCCGCACTACGCCTTCTGTGGCGCCTCTGTGGCGTCTCCGCACTGTGCCTTCTGTGGCGTCTCTACACTGCGCCTTCTGTGGCGCCTCTGTGGCGTCTCCGCACTGCGCCTTCTGTGGCGCCTCCGCACTTCCGCAGCTGCAGCGCTTGAGAGATCACCCTTCACAGATTCACTTTCCACTTCACTTTCATATAGATCGAGCTTTTGAAACAATAACCCAATATTTCAGACCTTAAGATATTCAACCCAAAAGCATACCCAAGCCAAATGATCTCCTTTGCTTTATATAGGCAAGATCTTCCTCAAATCATGGACCAATGCCATGGGCCAAAACCATAATAACACAATACCATCGGCTAAATAGCAAGGGTTAAACATAAGGAACCCCACGTGTGTGCGCTTTACTGCCTTGAAGTGTGTGCACTGGGGGTACGCACCTCATGAATGGGTAAAATACCAAGGGTTAAACATAAGGAACCCCACATGTGCGCGCTTTACTTCCTTGAAGTGTGTACACTGGGGGTACGCACCTCATGAATGGGTAACCTGTGTGTCTGGACGCGGTCCCTGCATGGCGTACCTGCGGGTACGCATCATCTGAACTGTTCTCCTTCGTACTTCTTAATTCTCATCATATTGAGAGCCATGCCATGGATGTTGCCATCAGGTACAACATCTGTAACATATAACCATACCAGAAACATAATGCCAACACTAAATAATGAAATTGTACCTGATACAGTACTTTCCCCAATTGGCCCTCGTGGCCCTTTAAACTTGCATGGAGAATTTCGAGGTGAATATAACCTCAATTGGTTCTGAAACCTCTGCCATTAGATTCAGAAGGTGAAAAATAGCAGACATAGGCTTTTGAATCATCAAAAATGGATGAACACAGCCCCCAAACAGCTCAAGCACTGAAATGGCCCTAGTGGCCCTGAAAGCTTCCTTGAAGCTAAACAGTGAGAAGAATGCCTCAACAGGAAAAACGAGCTGTAGAAATGGATTCAAAATGCTGAAAAACTTTAGGAATGACCTTCGTTCCGCCTTCAATGGCTGCACAATTCCCAATGCAGCTCCCAAACTGATTTGGCCCTAGTGGCTCCTGCAACTTCTCCGAAGCAACATCACCTACAAACAACCTCAAATGGATGTGAAACCTATGCCAGTGGCTTCAGAAGGTCGAAGAGACCCAAAATAAAATAAAATAAATCGTCCCAAACGGACTTTCCTAGCCAAAGTTATGGCTCATTAAAGTTTCTCCAGTCTGCCCCTAGAAAAACTCCAGTTAACTTTAGTTGGACTTAGTTAGGCTCGCCAAATATGGCAGGTCCGCCCAAATTTGGTGCTTCGCCAAATGTTTTTCCAACTTGACTGCAGTTATAATAAATACATATGAACATTTGGCGGTTTTACCTCGGATTTTGTGCCGACGGTTAAGGGTTAGGCCCACGGTTTTAGGCGTGAGGTCACGTGATATGGGGCTGGCCCCCTTAAGGCCCCGCGCAACTGAAGTTTAAACTTCGTAATGTTTTTCCACCACCCTCATAATAGGTTCTGCGTTGGAAGCATAGTGGTAAGATGTTGTGTTAGCTTCCGGCAGGTCGTCGGTTCAAACCACGCTCGACCCAACTTTTGAATATATGCGCCCACATATGCTGACGTCACCTTCGGCCACGTGGCAACCTGTGATTGTCTGCCCAAAAGGAATATTCCTTAGAATATTCTACGGAATATTCCAAGTAATATTCTACAAAATATTCTTTTTTTTAATATTTTTTTGGAAAAATATTCAAAAATTAAGGGTTATTGGGAAATTTTGTTTTTGGCATAACTTTCTCATACGACGACCGTTTTTTGAACCGTTTGTGGTGCCAGAATTAGGAGGATGAGCTCTATCTGGTAGTTTAGGTTTGAGCTAGTTCTGAGCACTTTCAGTTATGACCATTTTACGACACTTGGTCCTGAGCTCCTGATCACACCTCCCAAGTGAGAAGGCTTTTGGTCCCCAAAAGCTCACTGAATCTCTGAACTGAACTGTACAGCACTTGAGGAACATAAATATCCTCTTCCATTCAACCAAAAGAGCATACTAATTCCAAAATGTCCTGCCTTGCCAACTGTCATCATGGCGACTTTTCGCTGCATAAGCCAAGTACTCGTCGAATCCCGACCAAGTTCTTTCGCCAGACAAATCTAAAATTGCAGGAACCAACAATGAGACTTGCTGATATATGAGCTAAAATATTCCTCTAAACATGTGGGCTTGCCAACTGTCATGATGCCCATCCATGGCACCTCCGCTCCATAAGAAGAGCTACCTCCCAAATGAGAATGCTTTTACCGGCTGTAGCATGCTCAATGTACAGCAAATATTCATCCCAAACTCTTGGGAAACTTGCTGCAAAAAATTCTCAAAAGAAGTAAAGACCCATGCTGAAATTTGAGCCCTCTTTGCTTGCATGCTTTTCCAACTCATAGAATTGTGCACATCTTTGCACCAAATTCTTTCCCTGCACCAAATGATACCAAAGGTATCTTCTGCAACAAGAGAATCATCAACAACAATTTGTCCTGAAATATGCTAAACAATGGACTCAACCATCAACATAACAAGTGTGTACAGAACTGACACAAGTCGACAAAACATGTGCACCACAATCGACACAAGTTGACAACATAAGTGGCACAATCGACAATATAAAATTGTGCTGACAAGCAACAGTAGTCGACTGTCAACAAGATACATTTACAAACACATGTATGTATCAAAACAATGAACTATATACAGTTCGATAAACACACCTACAACATCTATGTACAGGTGCAACTTCATCTCTTCTTTTGCAAAGACCAACAGGTACATCAACCCAATAAAAACACATATGGGTGATAAGAGCTGAAATGAAATACATTGCTGCAAAACTTGTGAGTATCATACTCATCTTTACCATCATGGCGAAATTTTTTCAACACATAAAAAAAACATGCATACATCCAAATTTTGTATGTACAAAAGGAGTATGTCTTACTGTGTCAAGAAGTCCATCCACCTCTTACCAAGCCACTTCAATGGTGATTTATGTTGCAGTGGCAGTTCCTCATCTGAATCTTCCACATCGATAATGGAATCTATAGATCCATTTGTGCCAATGTTTTTGTCCTCAAGCTGCATGTGCTTTGGACGACTTGTTGGATGCAAGATCCAAAAATGAGAAACATGATGTCCCTTCTTTTGACAAAATTTGCAACTTTCAAGCACTTTCTGAGAAAGTTTTCTTTGCCTCTTCTGCTTCCTGTGTGCTTTCTTTTGCAACCAGCATCTTGAAGCAACATGGTTAAATCCACCACAAAATGTGCAACAAAACTTCCTCTTTTTCTACATAGAATGTCCATCCTTTTTGTCTTCGAGAGACGATGAACTAGTAGAGGAGACAACTTTCCTTTTCAGACTTTCATCACTGTGCTTGTCTTGAAAACTGTTTACATTTCCATGCTCATCATAAGCAACATGTTTACCCTCTACTTGCTGCAATGATGGCTTAAAACAATGGCAATAATCCTTAAAACAATTTTGGCATATATTCATTTGAGAACTTGGGATAAAGGTTCTTTTTAAATTTGCATCACATGCATTCAAGGATTTTAATTCTTCACCATTAAACTGTTCATATCCAAGACCAACATTCCTAGGTCGCTCCACAACTGAAATAGGATCAACCATGCCGTGTGCATGCTTGCCCAAACATTTGCCTTCTTGATAGCCCATCTTAAACATTAATTTGGACTCCATACCTCTTGTATGTTTTTCCAAATAACCACACACTTTTCAATTGAGGAAATTGAAGACAAGTTTGAATGATTTACCTCATCCTCAGGAATTTTCTTGGACAAAGCTTCTTGAGCTTGAAGGAGTTGTTTCTCCATGTCATGCAGTCTTTGGAGAATTATTTCCTTCTCATCCTTCATAGCCAAAAATTGTGCGTGAAGCTTAACACTTTCTCTTTGATCCTCAATTAGAATCTGCACCATGTCCTTCACCTTAATGAACTCATTCTTCATGTCATCATTGAAGAATTTTGTGAAGGAGGAACCTTCACTTGTGGAAGAAGTTGACATTATGTAAATGGTAAATTAAACAAAAGAAACTTCCAAATAATAGTTCTCAAAGCTTTCAATCAAATGACAAGCTTTAACCAAATGTCAAACAAAAACCCCTTCCTATTCAAGCAACCATTTGCAACAAATAAAACAGTCAATCTCTTACACTGCTTTAACACCTTTTGCACAAACAAATGCTCAACCTGAGCTCTGATACCATCTGATCTAAAAATGGAATGTACTTGTTTAAGGGTGCAAGGTATCCATTTTCCATAATTTCAAATGTGAGTTATACACTTCAAGTGACCTCGAAAAAGGTGAAAACTTCCTATTTCTTATACATAGATAGATTGTAGGGTCATTCACCGAACATGTCACCTCTAAAGAGAGGATGAGTTCAGAGGCTACCTGGCCCTCTACAAACTCTGCCTAAAGAAATAGCAAAGTAAACACTTAGAAGTCTTTGACATACACATACTTGAAGTTTGATGTCTTGTGGAATAAGACAAATAACTTTCTGTAGCTGAATAGGTGATTATGTGTGTATTAAAGTTATGTATATTTGCTATTTAACACTTTATATTAGTTTTGTCTAGTATATCTTCTTCAGCAAATAGAGACATCAAAATGATAAAGCAGTTCACCCCTTCTAGGCTACATCTGCTGGACCAAGCCTCTCCAACTAGGCTTGTCCTATTCTATTAAAAATGCTAGAAAGGCTAATACAAGAATATGAATGTCTCGAAAGACAGATCTGATTGTAAATATAGAATCAGAAGATAGAAATTAGCTAAACATGCTCTTTCCCAAGCACTAAACAATGAAATTGTACCTGATATAGTACTTTCCCCAATTGGCCCTCGTGGCCCTTTAAACTTGCATGGAGAATTTCGAGGTGAACATGACCTCAATTGGTTCTGAAACCTCTACCATTAGACTCAGAAGGTTGAAAATAGCAGACATAGGCTTTTGAATCACCAAAAATGGATGAACACAGCCCCCAAACAGCTCAAGCACTGAAATGGCCCTAGTGTCCTTGAAAGCTTCCCTGAAGCTAAACAGTGAGAAGAATGCCTCAACAGGAAAAACGAGCTATAGAAATGGATTCAAAATGCTGAAAACCTTCAGGAATGACCTTCGTTCCACATTCAATGGCTGCACAATTCCCAATACAGCTCCTAACTTGATTTGGCCCTCGTGGCTCCTGCAACTTCTCCGAAGCAAAATCGCCTACAAACGACCTCATATGGCTGTGAAGTCTATGCCAATGGCTTCAGAAGGTCAAAGATACCCAAAATCAAAAAACAATTCATCCAAAACGAACTTTTCTAGCCAAAGTTATGGCTCACTAAAGTTTCTCTAGTATGCCCCTAGAAAAACACCAGTTAACTTTAGCTGGAGCCAGTTAGGCCCGCCAAATATGGCGGGTCCGCCCAAATTTGGTGCTCTGCCAAAATTTCCACCAACTTGACTGCAGTTATAATAAATACATATGAACGGTTGGTAGTTTTACCTCGGATTTATGCCGACGGTTAACGGTTAGGCCCACTGTTTTGGGCGTGAGGTCACGTGGTATGGGGCTGGCCCCCTTAAGGCCCCACCCAAATGAAGTTTAAACTTCATAATGTTTTTCCACCGCCCTCATAATAGGTTCTGCCTTGGCAGCGTAGTGGTAAGACGTTGTGATAGCTTCCGGCAGGTCATGGGTTCAAACCACGCTCGACCCAACTTTTGAATATATGCGCCCACATATGCTGACATCACCTTGGGCCACGTGGCAGCCTACGGGCCTACCACATGGCAACCTGTGATTGGCTGCCCAAAAGGAATATTCCAAAAAATATTATATGGAATATTCCAAAGAATATTCTACAGAATATTCTTTTTTTAATATTTTTTTTTTGAAAAATATTCAAAAATTAAGGGTTATTGGGCGATTTTGTTTTTGGCATAACATTCTCATACAGCGACCGTTTTTTTAACCTTTTGTGGTGTTGAAATTAGGAGGATGAGCTCTATCTGATTGTTCAGGTTCGAGCCAGTTCTGATCACTTTCATTTTTGACCATTTTACGACACTTGGTCCTAAGCTCTTGATCAAATCTATTGCATTTTAACAGAGGAACTAGTCAACCATTAGGGATCCTTCCTCAGTTTCCTATTACTTTGGGAGGAAAAATTGTTTATCTCAATGTGATGATAGTCCCAGGTCCTTTAGATTACAATTTACTTCTTGGGCGCGACTATGTTTATGACATGGGAGCTACTGTTTGAACAATATTTCTAGTGATGTGTTTCTTGCGTGAAGGCATAATTGTCACCATTGACCAACTTTCATTTCCTAGTCCAAATATGGCTTCCAGTCAACCATATCCCCTAAATGGTCCTTTTGTCCCAATGGTATCTTCCTTGCCACAGGTCAATTATATGGCAACCCGTTCCATGCTTAAATCAACTGATGATCAATTCCATGAAGTTGTGCACTATGTACTGGGAGCATCGGAACCAGATCTCTCTAATGCATTCCTTGCTACGTATCCCTTCCAGAGAATTGGTCTCCCATCTGATGAGAACCTCTTTAAATTCATGACGTCTTATGGGTCATGATCAAAGGATATGAACATAGTTCCTTGTCATATGTCAAGCTCATTCAAAAATGAAACAAGGAATATGAGGATAGTTCCTAGCCTTGTGTCAAGCTCATTAAAAAATGAAACAAAGGATATGAGCATAGTTCCTTGTCTGTGTCAAGCTCATTAAAAAATGAAACAAGGAATATGAGGATAGTTCCTAGTCTTGTGTCAACCTCATTAAAAAAATGAAATAGGTCCCATGAGCATAGTCCCTTGTCCTGTATCAAGGTTGTTAGAAAATGAAACAAGGAATCTGAGCAAAGTTCCTTGTCTTGTTTCAAGCTCATTAAAAAATGAAACAAGGTCCCCTGGAGCAAAGTTCCAATTTAAGTCTTTGATTAGATCTCGTAAAATACTAATCAAGTCTTTCACTTGATCTCATAAATGAACCTTCATTCCATTCACCTAATAGCCACAAGTAGTATACTTAGGTGAATGTATGAAGCTTGGAGGGAATGCACCTCGAATCGAGTAATCATGCTCGGGGCATGTAAACCAATCCCAAGCATAGTTTTTCATTTCAAAACATCTATTCACACCATGCAGAATATACTGTAGTACCTTCAGAATCATTATCATTATCAGTGATATCTCTCACATTTGTTAACAACTTACATCATTGGCTGGTAATCAGATGATGTCTTCCCATGTTTGATTTCATATCATATTTTCACATGGTTAGACTCGTACTTGAGCAAACGATTGGATGAGATAGAAGACCCCAGATCTAGTTTCATCCATCCAGGTTGTGATTTCAGGAGAGTACTAAATCATATGTATGATGGCTTTACACATGTGGTCATCCTATCATGGGTCTATATCTATAGACGACTATCTGATTTATGTACATGTAATGAAAAGTTTATATGCTGAGTATGGGTATGCCTTCCTTTAGAAATTCATGAAAAATTCAAAATATTATGATGTTATGTATTGTAATTGATGCAGGTCTTTGTCCAGTTCAGATCCTCCCCATCACATCGTAAAGCATATGACTTGACATAATCATTTTGATATTAGGTCCCTATACTACTAGCGTAACCCTTTATTGTTATTAGTACAACCCGCTTATTATATTATTGTGCCCATGTAGTCCCCATATTGTTATCATTGTGCCCCATAGAATCCCACTATTGTTATTATTGTGCCCTTACATTATTATTGTTATGTCGGCTCTGATTATATTATGACCCCTTAGACTCCTATATATACGAAGGAGATCTTGTCATTTGTATCATCTAAGAATTTTTCATTTGTATAATGTAAAGGAGGTTTCCCCCTCGAGGAGGCTTATTTCTAAGGTGTTGATCTATCTTTTCTATCTTTTTGTGAGCTGGTTTCATAACATTTGGTATCAGAGCTTTGGATTATAGGATTTCGCTACTCTAAATAGGTCATCATGGTATTTTCGCTATAACATTTTTCTGTTATGTTGCAAAAGCTAAAAGAAAAACCCATTTGAGAAGAAATCTTTCCAAACTACGCATCCAAATTTTAGATCTTGTCTCGCTATATTTTCATAGATATGATATGAGGAAGTTAGGGTTTTTGCAAAATCTAGAATTTCATCTAAAACAGGTCATCGTGGTAGTTTCACTATAACCGTTTCTCTATGAAGTTTCAGAAGCAAAAGAAAAAACCCATTTGAGAAGAAACTGTTCTTCATCTCGACTCCGAATTTTAGATCTTGGCTCACTATATTTTTAGATATATGATCTGAGGAAGTTAGGGTTTTTGTAGACTCCCAAATTACATCCTAAACAGGTGACCTTGGGAAAATCATCATAACTTTCTCTCTGAGCAACAAATTGAAATTTCGTAAGAAGTTATTGAAAGAGGACAGACTATAATTTTCTATGCATAGTTTTCAGATCCAAAGGTTGACACAATGACATGTGGCACGTCATAAACATTGGCTCTACTGAAACATTATATAATCAGGTCATCTTAGGAGATTGGGCATAACTCTTTCTTGGAGAACGAAATTCTGATCAAACTTGTGGGTTTAGAAAGAGGACTCGGAGGGCTACTACAAGACAAAATTTCAAAACTTGGAGATCTGAAATTACAGAGTTACAATCATTTCAAGATTGAACTCCTAAAATCAAGAAAAAGCGAGATGCGGAAGTTTGATGGCAAGGATCCGGTAAATTGGATACTACATATGGAGAAATATTTTGATCTACATGGGGTACCATTGTTACAAAAGGTATTCATTGCATCTAATTATTTAGAACTAGATCAATTTTTATGTTATAAAGGGCTTTGTTCTCATAAACCACTTGTTACGTGGTCAATTTTCACGGAGGAAATGATAGCACATTATGACAATACAAAGAGCAACACCTTCTTTAGCCTATTGATAAATCTCAAAAAAAGTGTTCAATGAGAACATTGAGGAATTTCAAAAATTGAATATAGGGGAAAATGGTATTCCATAGAAGTAGAGGATTGATGTCTCCATAGGTACTTTAAAGGATAACATTTAACATGAGCTTTGTCATTGGGAACCTGATTCATTAGAGAGGGCAAGAAAAGTGTAAAGAAAAATTATGGCAACAAGGAAGTCTACCTGTAAAATCTATAAAGATAGAAGTATTGTTTATCATATCCTTCCAAAACCTACGAGGTTGACACCACAACAATTGGAAGAAAAAAGAGCAAAAGGGCTTTGTTACAATTGTGATAAAAAATACCCTAAAGGTCATAAGTGTGTTGAGAAGAAATTATTTTACATAGATTATGAAGAGGAGGAATAAAAGGATCAAGAAACATCAAAAGAAGAGGATATACACCAGGAACCAACCCCAGAGAAAGAATAAATTAATCCAACAATATCTTGTAAAGCATTGGCAATAATTACCACTTCTCAAACTCTCAAGATAGAAGGACACATCAAGAAGAAAAAGGTTCAAGAAGTGAAGGATCACATCGAGAAAGAAGAAATGAATCTGATCATATCTTGTAATGCATTCGAAGAAATTACCACTCCTCAAACTCTCAAGATAGAAAGACATATCAAGAAGAAAAATATTCAAGTAGTGAAATATCACATCAAGCATCAACAACAAGTTCTCCAAATTTTAAAGGATAACGCCACTTTGGTGTAGAATCGAATGAAACAACAGGTAGATAAACATCACAGTGAAAGAAGTTTTTATGTAGGTGATTGGGTATTTTTACAGCTACATCTCAAGCAAGAAATTTATGAGAAGGAAATGTTGGCAATACTACATGAAATTAAGAAATGGAGACATTACCTAATGGGAAGACACTTCAAGGTAGAAATGGATCATGATAGTCTTAAATACTTTTTAGAACAAAAATTATCTTTAGAAGAACAAAAAAATGGGTCACAAATATGTTGGATTATGACTTTGAAATCATTTATAAAAAAGGGAAGAAATTGCAGATGCGCTCTCAAGAAAGGATGAGGATGTGGAAGCATTGTTTTGTGCTATTTCTATTATCCAACCAGATTGGATACACAAAGAAGGGGATGAATGGAAAAGGGATGAAGAAGTGTGGCCACTCATTCAAAAGTTGTAGAAGATCCCAGTTCAAACAAAATTTCCAAAAATTTACGAGGAAGGGAAAATCATATTGGAACCTAGATCATTCACAGAAATAGGAACTTGACAGCTATGGAATTGATTAATTTTAGAGTATCTCATCAAGTGTAAGAACTTACCCACTGAAGATTCCACATGGGAGGACAAGAATTTTGTACAAATGCGTCAAGAACTACTCAAGTGTTGAGGAAAACACTTTCTGAAGGAGAGGGGCATGTTAGGTCCCTATACTACTAGTGTAACACCTTATTGTTATTAGTACAACCCCCATGATTATATTGTTGTGCCCATGTAGTCCCCATATTCTTATTATTGTGCCCCATAGAAGCCCACTATTGGTATTATTGTGCCCTTACATTATTATTGTTATGTCGGCTCTGATTATATTATGACCCCTTAGACTTCTATATATACAAAGGAGGTCTTGTCATTTGTATCATCTAAGAATTGTTCATTTGTGTAATGTAAAGGAGGTTTCCCCCTCAAAGAGGATTATTTCTAAGGCGTTGTTCTATCTTTTCGGAGCTGGTTTCATAACATTCAACTTCATGCTTTAGGGGGCAACTGTTATAGGTCTATTTGTGCAAATCACTTCTGACATTCAGATTAGTACAATTAGGGCTCATCAAACCCTAATTAAGCTGTTACATGGATTAGACAAGTCATCTCATTGAATGCTTCCATCCATGAAAGTTTCCTAGCCTTAAGCCTTGCTAAAATGCCTCCTTGGGACACCAACTCAACCTTGGTTAAGGGTAACTACACTACAGAGTAGGTAGGCCCATTCAGACCTACACTGCAGTGCACTTAGACCCTCTTTGACCTATGTTGGGTGAGATTAAACAAAATTTCCATAGGCTTCTAGCAATATTACTTGATTCTAGATCATTCTAGAAGGATCCCATCTCTTATCTCATCACATGAGCTCAAATTTAGATAGGCTATCTTCTTGTTGAGGGATTTGATACCCTAGGGCTTTTGGGTGGAAACCCTAGCAGACTGAAAGTTGTCTAAACAGAGAAACATGCATACACACAGCCATTATGCTATCAAAAGCAAATTCTAAAGTAAGAAGGACGTACCTCAGGTCCTACGTTTGAGAAGTTCCTCAAGGGTCCAAACCCTTCTTCAAGTCCCTTTCACTCCCTTGTCCTACAAAACAACGAATCCCAAAGAATGCAGCAGTATATGGACAAAGACATACAAAATTAATCTTTATGTTATAAAATAAGGAAGTTAGTTATGAACTTTAAACAACCATTCATACATGAAATTCAAACATGAACATCATAAACATAAAGAAGAAGCATATCGGGAACCAAGACATGTTTCTTTATTATAGACAAATAGAAAGTACAAAAGGAGTAATATCACCTGAGCAGCCTGTCGCAGGCTCCAAGCATAGCTTCCTTCTGGATCCGTCCCGCCTCAAGCCTCTAGCATATCTCCTTCCAAGACTCACTCCATGATGCCATAACTAAGGGATGAACATCAAATCACAAGGAAACAAGGGTTTCCTGTACAAATGGGGAAAGTGCAGAAGGCACAAGGGTCTTCAGACCTGATCAGGGGGAAAATCTCAGTATAATAACCTTTCTCTCTCTTCTCTCCTCCCTTAGGCCTTCCCTTTGATGTCTTTTTATACCAATTCC
>APFE030578512.1:29110-101708 GCA_000404065.3 Pinus taeda
TTTCTTCGACGCAAAAGAAATTAATAAAACTTAACTATATGCGTATGCACTTTGTCATTGTTTTTCGATGAAAAGTAATCTCTACAGGGTTCGGAAGGAAACTTCTAATGAAACAAACTTTTCTTTTCTTTTCTTTTCATTCACACTTCACACTCAAAAGTTAACAAAACTATTTATGCCTAAAGAGATGCAAATCTATCCTAATGCAACACTAAATGCTTGATGCAAGATTGAAAATTACTCTAAAAACAAGAAATGAAAGTTGCTTTGTTTATCAAATTTTCTTTTTCCACTTACAATATTTAGATGGAATATGAGACGCTACAATTCATTTCGTCTAAATACTAAAAGCAAAACTCAAGATAACATAAAGCACCTTCACTCATCAAAAGGAACCTAAATGAAAAGCAAGTTCAAGAAAGCAAAACAAAAACTTTTCAAAAAGTTCTCTTCAAAGTAGCAACAAGAAAGTCTTTTTGAAAATGATCTCAACAAAAACTGAAACTTTGCGATTGAAACAACAAGCAAGAAACACTTTTGCAAGTTGACACCCTACAAAGAATGAAAACTCAACAAAAACAAATGTGTTTAAAAAGGCTTTTTAACAATTGAAAGCAGCAAGGAAAGCTTTGGTAACAAAGACCAAAAAAGATCAAAAAGACAATTTCAAGAAAGTATCAAATGACAACTTTGATGAAACAAAGAAGTAGATGGTCATAAAAAGCAATTTCGTTAAGCAAACAAAAAGTCACCAAAAGCAAAGTTCAACACAAAGATTGATAACAATCTTTTTGCTTTGATAACTCAGAGCAGCCAAGATTCCAATCAAGAAATCTCACGTGCTTTTAGTAAAAAGATGATGACTCTTGCAAACACAAAACAAGACCAATACTCCTTATAATCAGAGAGAAATCGGAGTAAGACGCTTGCTGTAACACAGACAACTGATACTGGCAAAAATGACTCTTTCAAACTGACTCAAAACACCAGACAAACTTCAGAGACACAAAAATTTATAAATCTTGAAAGTTGCAAGATATACACGATTGTACTTAGTGCAGATTGCATGTATATGTGATTGTGCCTGAGGAAACTTGCATATACGTGGGTTCACTCCAGGAAACAAGCGTTTATATGCTTCTGTAACTAAGGAAAACAGTGTATATATAATATTTCAAGAAAAATAAAAAACAAACTAAAGAAACTGGCAAAATTCAGAATTCAAGAACAGACCAGACAGTAATAGCAAACAAACAAGCAACTGAGCCCTGATTGGCTTGACAAACACCTAAACTAGGAACAATAATAGTGTTGTCCCCAGCGGAGTCTCCAATTATGTTGAGGGATTTGATCCCCTAGGGATTTTGGGTGGAAACCCTAGCAGAATGAAAGTTTTCTAAACAGAGAAACACGCATACACACAACCATTATGCTATCAAAAGAAAATTCTAAAGTAAGAAGGACGTACCTCAGGTCCTACGTTCTAGAAGTTCCTCAAGGGTCCAAACCCTTCTTCAAGTCCCTTCGCTCCCTTGACCTGCAAAACAACCAATCCCAAAGAATGCAATAGTATATGGAAAAAGACGTATACAGAAATCATCTTTATGTTATAAAATAAGGAAGTTAGTTATGAACTTTAAACAACCATTCATACATGAAATTCAAACATGAACATCATAAACATAAAGAAGAAGCATATCGGGAATCAAGATGTGTTTCTTTATTATAGACAAATAGAAATTACAAAAGGAGTAATATCACCTGAGTAACCTTTGCAGGCTCCAAGCACAGCCTCCTTCCGGATCCGTCCCGCCTCAAGCCTCTAGCATATCTCCTTCCAAGACTCACTCCATGATGCCATAAGTAAGGGATGAACATCAAGTCACAAGGAAACAAGGGTTTCCTGTAAAAATGGGGGAAGTGCAGAAGGCACAAGGGTCTTCAGACTTGGTCAGGGGGAAAATATCAGTATAATAACCTTTCTCTCTCTTCTCTCCTCCCTTAGGCCTTCCCTTTGATGTCTTTCTATACCAATACCAAAGTAGTTTTTTTGTTAGGAATGGTTGGGAACAGTTGGGCCACGGGCACTAACAAGTGATCAGCAGGTAAAACCTGTGATCTCCGCCCGAAAATAAGGAGTTATATATATATTTTTAATTGTTTTAATACATATACACGGGTTGGGTATATATGGACCCACGTATACACACATTTAACTCAAGGCAATGTCGCGTACAGGGAAGAAAACACTGTTTTTTAAATTTGGGACCAGGTCTGGAAGGAGGGGTTGCCCTAGGCCATGAGTGCAGCATCACAAACCATAATAGTGAGATTTGGAGCTATAACACCTCTCATCCCTTGATCCATGGAAACTAAATGCAATTTTGGAAAGCCATTCAATACCCTCATTTATGACAAAACCAATTCCATTTTGCTATAAATTGAGCACTCATCATAGTGATCAAGGGGCTAGAATTTGAAGTTTGTAAGGAAATTCTATTGGTTTGATAATTGAGTTTATGTTAGGTAATTTTATTCTACAAGAATAGTGTGCTTTTGATGTGGCGAGGGTTGGAATGAAGCTGGAGGAGTGGCACAGGATCGAACTGTATTGGGTGATACTTTTCCTTCTACATTAATAGAGAGCTTATTCATTTTCTCATATGATTGTTCATATCTGTGATGATTATGTGTCTCAATGTCTTCGGTTCCATTGTTTTATATTAGATAGATCATGTATTCTTTGATCATTTCTTGTTCCTATTTCTCTTGATACAGGTACCTTTTGAGAAAATTTAGTTCAAGTGGGAGCAACGGAAGCGATTCAAAAGAGATTAAGGAAGCGAAAGACTACAAGTAAGTTCCTCTATCTCATCTATCTTCTATAAGAGAAGGTTAAATTACTTTCTTTTTGTTGTTCTAGGTGTAGTCACCCATCTAGAGAAAATGTGTTTATCCATAGATGCAAATTCCATATAACACCTTCAGAGGGGTCAATTACTCCAATGTTTAGAGTCTAACCTATACTTGGTCCTAACATGGTATCACAGATGAATTTCTGGGCTAACTATGGAAAATTATCGAATGCGGGGCTTGTGAGTAAATCCTCAAAGAATGAATGATTCATAAGCAATAGATAGCATGGCTCAAAAAGTCTAACGGTTCAATGTGTTCTCTGTTGGACCGACACACATAATTTATATGGAATTTTGAATTCAAATCTACTGTTCCTCTAAAAGTTCATCCATTAATGCTATTTTAGCGGCATATCTTCAAATATTTTTGCCTTAAATGTCAATCTCCCTCTCCTCTTAACAGTCTACTGGCTTTGAAATTAGGAACAATGAATCTAATGGTCAGTTGTTGGCTATGATATACAATATCTCCTTTCATAGCTTAGCTCCCTTCACATAGCTTCTGATACTCTGACGTCACCCTTTTGCATGCAATCCCTCTGCCGCGTAGTTCCTCCAACTGAGTAGTGTAATTTATAGTCCCCCGCTCCCTTGCAGCTTCCTGGAGCACTAAGACTGTCCTGCCACCATATAGTCATTGAGCCCAATCTCTTGTATATGGCTTCAATTGGCTTCCATTCACCCTTCCCATAAAAGGTTCTCTGTTCATCTTTTCGAGTTGAACCGCACCCCCATTTGCAAGGCAGTGCATCTGAGACTTTCCTAGAAACTTAGCAAACTTACTATCGTATAATAAAACCAAATCATTTACCTTGAACATGCACAACCTGATGTGCCAATCGTGCTAAGCCTTTTCATGTTCCTTTTGTACTTGCTGATGGAATCTAGCCAAGAATTTTTCTTCCTCAAATTCCATTGGCTACATGAGTCGCTCTTCCAAGGCTCTACGGTCCACCATCCATGTGAAAGCTATTACGTGTAGACCAGGCACGATATATTCAATAGGCATCAAATCTTCTATGCCATAAACTAGTTGAAAAGTTGTCTGACTGGTTAGCTTCTTGCAAGTAGTCCTCTACGCCCATAACATTGTAGGTACACGCACATCCTAGTCATTTCGATGTGCGTTGCAAATCTTCGTCAGTGCAGTTTCTAGGATCTTGTTAAATACCTCAACTATTCCATTAGCCTAAGGATGATACAATGTGCTTTTCTGATGATAAACCTAGAATTCTTTAGTGAGCGCACTAATTTTTTCATTGAGAAAGTGCGTACTCCGATCACTCATCAACACTTTTGGGTAGCCAAACTTGGTTAACACATACTCAAACAAGAATTTAGTTGTTGTGGCTCCTGTACAGTCATTCACAAGTTGTGCCTCCACCCATCTGGTCAGATACTCCATCACGGTGATGATATAGCGTGTACTTGTCTTCTTTCTTGGAGGTTGGATTGGCTCCACAAAGTCAATCGCCCATTTTTCAAATGGCTTCAATGATAGCTAAGGATTTAGGGGAAAATTGTCCCTCTGTGATGGTTTCCTCATTCTATGACATGCATCACATTCTCTACAATATGCTTTGGTATCCTTATGCAACATAGTTCACCATAACCCGGCGCGCAAGATCTTCTGTGTTGTTTCCTTTCCTCCATAATTTCCTCCTACAACCCCACCATGAGATTCAAATAGGATGCTACTTCATTCAAAATCAGACACATATCTTCACAATATCTCATTAGCACCCATCTTTTACAAATGTCCAGTGATCACTGAAAAATCAGTTGTGTCCACCAATAGTTCCTTCTTTTGTTGACTGGTATATTCTTCCGGAGCTGCTCCAATAGTCAAGAAGTGGATAATATCTACAAAATTATTATCTGTTATGCACACTATGAAGATCTACATGCTTGGCAACCCTTCCTCCAAATTAGTAGGCTCCTCCCCCATTTCAATTCGTGATAGATGGTCAAGTCCTGCATTCAAGACCCTTGCTTCACAATTATCTCAAAGTCATACTCTTGAAATAGCAACAACCATCTACATATCTTCCCCCCCCAACATAGGCTTATTAACTAGGTACTTCAAGGTAGAATGGTTTGTTTACATCTTGAAATGTCTGCCCAACATTTAGTTCCTGAAATTTTGAAGCACGTACACCATATCCAATCCTTCGTGCTCTGTCGTTGAGTAATTCTTCTCAGCCTTTGATAATTTCCTTCTTGCAAAGGCTATAGGGTGATCCATCTCTCCTTAACTGGCCTATGTGAGCACTGCTCCCAACGCAAGACATGAGGCATCAATGTGTACATGGAATTCCTTCTTCCAATCTGAGAAAATTGAGATCGGTTCAATGACCATCTTTTCTTTCAATACACCCAAACTGTGCTGACATTCTTCATCCCAATAGAATGTAGCATCCTTACTTAAATAACTTATCCATAGGCACAGTAATTTGAGCATAAGCCTTGATGAACTTTCGATAATATCGAGTATGGCCCAACATTGCACGCAGTTTTTTGACACTCCTCGATGCCTCCAAATTTACATCATCGCGATCTTGATAGGGTCCACCATCAACCTTTGCTTGCATACCACATGGCCTAGTAAAATTCCAAAATGGACATAGAACAAACACTTCTTCAGGTTCAACACGATCTGGTACCTTTGGCACCTATCCAACATTAAGCGTAGACTGGCTGCATGGCGCTTTACTAACCCAAACACTGTCTAGTCATCAAAATACAACACAAAGAACTTGTGAATAAATTCCTTGAATGCTGAAATGACTATGTGAGAGAATATCGCCTATGAATTCTTGAGTCCAAGTGGAATCCCCATATACTAGAAACAACCCCATTCTATCGTGAAGGTTCTTTGGCTCCAATCTTCTGGCATCATCTCAATTTGATTGTACCTGGAGAATCCATCAGTGAATGAGTAGGCTTCCTGCCCTCCAACATTATTCAACACCTCATCTATAAATGATGTTGGAAAGGGATCATGGACGTAGGCATCATTAATCTTTCTTAGATCTACGCAAATCCTTATTTCTCCCTTTTGTTTCTCTTCCTGAACCACCATTGGGCTCACCCAATCAGACTCTTCAATTGGTTCAGTGATTCCTTCTTCTAGCATCTTATCTATCTCTAAACAAACCTTTTCCTTTTATTTGGGATTAAGGTGATATGGTCTCTATTTGATAGGCTTCACATCTGGCTTCAAAGTAATTTTCATCACCGCCAAGTTTCCTATGATGCCTTTTAGGTCTGAAAATTTTGTAGGAAAAATATTCTAGTACCTGCAGAGTAACTCTACAGGTTTATCCACTATGGAAACATCCTAGTAATCTCTGGTCTTCACAAATTTTGGCTCTACTTCAGTACCAATGTTCACTTGATTGGTTTTCACTTGTGCCATGATGTCCAATTTTTTTATCTGCATACCTTCGATCTCAAGGTGGCCATCCGCCTCTAGGATATTAATATTTCTTGGATCTTCATCCTCCCCCTCAACAGTCACATTATAGCATTCCATCACATGGTGTAGCTGTGTGCTCCAATTTGTTTGATCCAACTCCAAATGATCCTACAGAATTCAAAAGATTGTCGCCTTAACCTCCTGCAGAGCTTCATCAATGCTTTTGAACCCATCTTCAAAACTAGAGGTCCTTAAGAAACCATC
Organism: Pinus taeda; assembly: GCA_000404065.3. Taxonomy (NCBI): domain Eukaryota; kingdom Viridiplantae; phylum Streptophyta; class Pinopsida; order Pinales; family Pinaceae; genus Pinus; species Pinus taeda. The sequence continues at coordinate 35,708 of APFE030578512.1, forward strand.
CCTTAATATATCCCACTCCACAGTGCCATGGTAGAGCTTTGTTTCCAGGTACCAATTCATAGGGATTATATACAAAGTATGATATAATAAGTTCACCCACTCTCGTTGTAGCTCTGTTCTGTAGAATTTATTCCATTTTGCCAAATTATCCTGTGGATAATTTCTCCCATCATATTTCTCAGTTAATCACACTTTAGGATGACTAAATCACAACCTCATCATTCTCTTGTAATCACGCCATTCATCAAAGATATCCTTGTGCGTACCCCACCACCATGTGGGTGTAGCGTGCAATGCCAAATCCAGTGCTTGGAAGCGATGATCCTCAGGGACTTCTCTTTCAAGGGCATCCAAAAATTTATCCAAATCAGTGAAACCATCATAATAGGGTAAATTTATTACCTCCGATGACACAAAATGCAGTGATTTAATCATCATTTTGCAGCGACACGTGGACACTTCATGCAACCTATTATGTCAATGCTCTAGTTCTTCATCTAAATCTGAGGTACAGGAACTTTCGCGGTCCCATGCAATATGTCCATCACCTGTTGGATTAATCCAGCCTTAGTCTCTTGCTGTTATTTCGTAAATCTGATCCAAGTCATCATCACTTTCTTCATAGTCACAGACTAATTCGGTATAGTGTGACCCTTCTGTAGGGTCCAATGGCACTACAACACGGAGCGATCTCCTTTCAAACGATATTGTCTGCTTCTTCAAGTTGATGACTTCATTCATATCAATGGCCAAATAATTTCTAAGGAGTCAGGATATGGATTACTACCATCAATGATCTCTATTACTTCAAAATGAGCCAGCACGCTCGCACCATCGATAACTACGGTGACTCCATATAGTAATCCCATAGGGATAATCTTCTACTAGTTCTCCATCCTTAGTTGAATCAGAGACCACTGCAGTGCAGGTATCCCCATTCCCTCCCATGTCTATTTAGGCAGAATGTTCACATTAGACCCCAGATCCAAAATAACCTGGTCCATCTCATAGTCTCATATCTGCGTGGTGAGCCTCAACTTGCACCTTGTCCTTGACTTATGTTTGCCGATTTTTTTGACTACGCGATGTCCATTAGGAACAATTTCCTTACCAAAACACTTGTTTATCAACTCCTGTAAGCCTTTCACAGCCTTGCTATTGAGCAGAAGTTTCATGCACACCTCTAGGAATGTGGTAAGTATAGACGGATCAACCTCTGTAGGCGCATTAGTCTCTAGAACTTTGTTTTGATTTCCTGACGTAGATGCCTCAACAAAGCTTTTCTTGGCCTCCATAAATGTTTCCTTTGTGTGCTTCAGATCAAAAGCCATCACCTTTTTTGGGGCCCGACGAACCCATACATCTTTACCAAGTTGTTTTCCCTTATCATCCCGTGTCTTTACTTTTCTTCTCAGCACTATGTTTACGTTCAGGTCTTCCTCATGGGGCTCAATTCTCATCATCTGTAAGTTCTTCGTAGGATGTTGCATCTGCACCTTCTTCTACAGCATCTTAGCTATCAGCATAGGGTATTCTTCTATAGTGTGGTCAAACTGAGTACAATATTGACATGATGGGCATGTTTGATTTTGAGACTCTCGCATATAGTGCCTTGTTGTCCCATGGTTATAGAAAATAACCTGACCATGACCTCTACTAGGTCCTCCTCCTCCTCGGCCTCATCTGCACCCTTGATATCCTCTACGTGCTCCCCCAGCACCCTAATCTGGAGGCCTGGTTTTTGCTTGCATTCAATACGCAGGAATTCTCTTCATCATGAATTCGTAGCTATGGTAGTGGCGCTCATCGTGGCCCACCAATTTGCAGAAATAGTAGAACAATTGTTGTGGTGTCTAAACAAACTTTTGCAACAAATGACAATTATCTGTTACATGTTTTCCAACCACTTGACAAATAGGACACCATATCACGAGCTTTGTACTTGTTCCTGCTATAGCTTCCTGCCTTAGGGCCATTGGCACCCCCCCCCCCCCGTGATATAATTCACGAAGATAATACAGTGATCTTTATCATGCCCCTGGCTCTTACACTTGAGGCACCATACTTCTTCATGCACCTCTAGCCTAGCCTCCTTTTCTTTTTTCAAGCTTTGTAATTCCAAGCAGAGGTTTTGCAACTGCGAGTGAATTTGTTGAAGTCCCAAAGATGTGTCCTGAATAGGCATTTCATGAAATCTCATCACTATTTCGAAGTCTTCTGCCTAAGTCCCTATCTTCTGTTGTGATAAAGAAATCCTCAGGTGGGGCAGGAGAGAGGCTATAAACCACTCGCGGTGTTGACTATCTGTGAGCTGCATATTAGCTTTGCAGATCACACACTTCAATCTTTGATCTAACTCCCAGGGCGTTTCCACAACCCTCTTCTTGATTTCCGTGAATCTAACTACTCATTGTGAGTCAAACTTAGGCTTACTGAATTCTTTGTTCAAAGCGGCCTTAGTGTCTGCTAACAATGCCAAAGAATTATCAGTGCAATACTTGATGTACCATGTCAGTGCAAGATCCTACAGAGTGGTAACCAACTATGCCTTCTTTATATTATCATTTTTAATTTTTTACACTATCCACACAACATTTGCAAAAACCCAAAACCGAACCACATCCTCACTCCCTATACCCTTGAAAACTTGCAACTTCATTATATTTGACACGTTGAACGACGGCAGTGGCGGCAATGTGGGTGATCCGGATTTAAATAGGAACGCAATAGATTATAGAGATAACCATGCCACCCACCTGGATCAGTGGGCGAAGTCGTATGCTGAGGAGGTGAAGGTGGAGGTGGAGTGGATGGATGATGTATCTATAGAAAACCTTATCTTATCAATTGGACTATACTCCATGGTGAGGCATGTACCGCTCCTTCATCGTCACTCGAAGGAGGTCCAATCAATGGGCTATATTCAGGACCTATCTTCCCTCAATCTTTGAAGACTTTTCAACTTTACGTACCTCTGAATATCAAGGCAATGACATAACCAATTTTTCACACAACAACATCATAATCCAGGTATTCAAATATCTCAGATACTTACTTTGTGGTCCTTTGAAGAAGTGTTGTTCTACTTCACTGTCGCTGACTAAGGTTTCAACCACAGACTCTGTAACAAATCCTCTTATAAATTGATCAAGCCAATAATCAATAGTGTGTGTGATCATATCTTCGGAGGCTTCCAATCTCCACACTAGCTTTGGACTCCACACTATTGGACCATCAAGACTCCAGCTTCCTTGGTCATCGGCCAACTTAGCTATCCACTCATATAGCTCAACCGAGAAGCTGTAGAAGAACATTTTGTATATTTTCATGTACAAATATCTATCCAACCACTGATCTTTTGAAAGACATGGACTTATATTCTCTTTCTTCATGAATTTGTGGATATTCCTATCCAACCACTTCTCAATTTCCTTCTTGGTTGGATTCTAGTGATGTGACATCGTACATCTCTTTGTGAAGATCTCGGTCCTGGAAACGAAACCATTTTTTGGCTTGGTGTGCCCTGAACTAGGTTAAGAGTTAGTTTGTCACACAAAACCCTACACCTCTGGCCCTCTCAGCATCAACCCGCGTAGTGCGGACTAAACTCTCAACCAAAGTAGTATGGGGAGATCTTGGAACCAAGTGTTGGCTTGTTGTTGCCTAATCTAGGTTCAAAGTTAATTAGCCAAAGAAATCCCTATACTACTGGCCCTTTCAACAATAGTCCATGGAGCGTGCACTGAGGTCTCACCCGAAGTAGTATGGGATGGTGATAGAACCAGGTTTCCACACCCTTGAGATGCATGAGAGGTTCGATTGGTCCTTTGTTTGTTCCTCCGTGCAGGTGGCTTCGCACACCTTCCATTCCTCACACTCTATTACTCTGCCTTCATGTAGCTGTAACCAGGGGTTGTGCCATGCTCTTTGCTATTACCCAAGATCTTATTTATCTTCCAGTATTAATTAAGAACCTTTGCCTACTTAAATGTCTTAAGTTATATTTATCGATATAAAACATTCATACAGGTTCGCGTAGTAAATAAACAATATAATTGCAAATTATATCCAATAATGCATTAAACCAGCAAAAGATACACAAAATTATAGCAAAACTTATGTTTATTGATTCTTTCAATGGCTACATACTCGACCCACCCTATACACTCAGATGCAAGGGTCCATGAACTCAAGTGTGGACTACTAGGCCTCTGTGCACTCAGCTACAGAGCCTTCTCCTACTCTACGACCCATAGACACACTTTACACTTCGACCCAATCACTTAGACTTCTCATGCTTCTATTCTTTTCTTGGTTATTATCTATCTTCTACACTTAGAGCCTCACTTTCTTTATAGAATCCCATAGTTCGCGGACCATGGGTGGGTCTATCCAGCTGACATTACATTACAAAAACTAGGGTGGACAAGCTTGTGACTCTATTATACTTTTGCACCTACAATTCATGGATCTTTTACAACAAGATTCAGTCAAAACTTGGGCTTTAAGCCCCAAAACATGCCTTGGGGGAATTCCATGCCCAATAGGCTCCCAAAACAAACATCATGACTTGCCCTCGAGTCACTCTGTTGGCGTGGAGATCTTGGTGCAGAGTCCCTCCAACTGTTCTCGAACTCCGGCAAGGTCAGCAGCACACTGAGTTGCTACTTGCTAGATCAACTGCATATGTTGTTCCAAGATCTCTTTGTCGAAAGTGCTTCTCTACATCACTGCATGCATCCCCTACATTTTTGCGAGCTCGCCTTCAATTTCTACTGTGATGGTGAAGGACACGCCAATCCAATGCTGAATGCATGCCTTCAAGAATGCTTTCTTGTGTCGTGTCGTGTCCACCTGGTCTTTCAGCACTTTAGCCTGTTGAATCCACACGAACCTCTGAGTGATGGCCACTGTATCAATAGTTCCTTTGACACTGTCATGCTACTGTTGGATTTCTCACACCTCTGTCTCTAAGCGCTGGATGTTGGGGTCCCCCTGTAGATTTGTGGCGACCTCAAATGATTCTTCCAACATGTTGGTGCAGTCTTGCACTGCACTGCCAACTTCCTATCGTCCTGTTGTGATAGCACTAGTGCGTTGTTCTCTAACTTCCAAAGGGGTGGATGGCTATGCCTTTAACCGTATCTTGGCAATCTGAAGGTTCAGCTCCAACTGTACCTTTGTCATTTCCTCCTTGACGTCTCGTACCCCTACTACTAACCTGTGGATTTGTGTCTCTGCTGGTATGTCTACTGAGATGGCCAGCTCTGAGACGCTTTGGAAAGCATCATCTATTACCTGTACTAGTTGTTGATTCTATGACACCACTTCGTCACGCTATAAGCTCAATTGTTCCATATTGATTTTCTGCTCACTAAGGACTTGCCGTGCATGGCTCTCCCTAGCTCACAACTCTACATTATCCCATCCTGGAAAACATATAACATCTCTCGTGGGAGTGCATCCATATTGAGACCGAGACCTTTTAGCACACTAACTGTAGGCCTGTCGGCCTCATTTGATATCACTAGTGCCAATTCTGGCAGCATTATGGTATTCATCATCCACGCGCACAACATGTATTCTGCTACTGTTGAGCCGACTGCAAGGCTGGTCGAAAGGGTACCAGCTTGAGGAGGGCGCACCTACAGCTCCTACAGTTGTGGTCTAAGGTCCCCCAGCAAAATCTAGTTCTCTCGCATGAAACTCTAAAGGGCCTCGGAGGTGACATCACATGTTGTCTCATCGATGTTGTGTAGATCACCCTCAGCTAGGATAATCGGCTTAATCGACAACTTTGATGCATTGACCTTATTACGTGACCCTGCCCACTAGGCTGGGTGCTGGCGCTTTAACTGTGTTGATGCGGTTCATGGGTCCACGCCTTCCTCTTCTTCCTCTTGCTTCTTGCCCATGCGAAGGAAACAGTTGGCACTCACACGCCTTCATGGCTTCCTCTTGTGTTGTTGTTGCTGTTGCTGCAACTTTTTCCTGCTCAGTCGTTGTTTGTGTAGCGTCTCGTGCTGCCCGAACTTCTACTACCACTGCCTCCTTCCCTCTATTTTCTTCCAACTGTGTAGCACATAGCTTGGCCTCATCTTTCTTCTATTGTGCTGCTGACTTCTCTATCTCTGTGATGTCTAGGGCATGCCACTCCGGTGGCCATGCCTCCAATACATTAAAAATGATGTCATCTGTGGCTACGAAGAGTAGCTCTATCCACTACTTGATCGGGGCCTCACGCGCTCTGATATAAATGTTGTGGATGTCTGCTTTGAATTCCAAAAAACTATGCAGGTTGTTGTAGATAGTGGGCGACAACCGCGGTTTGCGGTTGATCCCCATTTTGAGGTTCATCTCCATGAACACCCAGAATATTTAACTGTTGTAGATCCTCTTGGTATCCTTTGTGGTCTAGAGTGAAGCATACTTCATGGTCTCTTGTAGGTCCTTGCCAATTATGGGGAATTAACTATCCTCTCATAATTCCCCTGCCATGAGCACTATGGACAACAAAAGCCATGCATAGTAGAACGTTTTTCCCTATTCCTAAGCTTCATGACAATTCTATAAAATCTCCTTGTAGAGGAACTTAGACCAGTTAAACTGGACCCCCTCCACGCACTGCTCAGCCAATGTGACCACCAGCATGGGTACTATGTCTGCTCGGCACTTGCGCATAACCTTACTAGCCAGTATTTGGGTTGCCACTTTTACTTCTTTGTCAGTGATGCTGGATATGGCGTAGCCCCTTTTCTTCTTCGCCAACTTCTATTTTTTCTTCATGGCCTCTGCGATGGCCAAGTCACTGCTCTTCCCCTTTGAGATGTCCGCGGGATCCTCTCCTTTGCATGGAATCCAAGAGATAAGGTGAATCAAGTCTGTCATGATGGGGATGGGCTCCTCCACTCACAAAAACTCATCATTCACCAGGGAGAGAAATTGCCCAATGACAAAACTGGTTATTGGGGTGCAGTCAAAATGCAGCACCTAAAACAGGTTCAGTAGCCTAGCCTTTTCCACTCCGTGCAACCACTTTCACGGCTCTATTTCCATTACTCCTGCCACAGTGTTCCGCTTGGGCTTCATGAGGTGCTTGGTCTCAAGGTGAGGGAACTTCTCGTGGTCCGAGAGGTTCCAATATTTGAATTTTAGGCTCAGCACCCATCCCAGGTGCATGCCCTCAAACATAATGTTGTCTGGGAGGAGGGCGGTCTAGAGTGAGATCTTTGTCTCGTCTAGGTCCGTAGGCACTTTAGCCTTCCCTCTTCATGGGGGGTATTAGGTAGGCAACTTTGTCGGGGGGTGCGCAGGCTAAGTTTCCTCCTCCATGCCTTTGTCCTCGTCTTTTGTGATGATTAGGTCTTCCTCTTTGTCATCAGTCTCTATGGTAACAGCTTTCCCCTTCTCCTCCATTGAGAGCTTGGTGCACAGTGAGTTCCACGGGGACACACGTACAGGAACCATCGCTTGTTTTTCCTTCTTGGGTCTTCGTGTGCGTGGTGATTTTGGGATTTCTGCCACAATCCAAGCACCTTACGGAGCAACCTCCTCGGTAGTAATTTATGTTATCTCCATAACATCCTCAGTTGCTGCCATTGTATCTACCCATAAATCTAGCACTCACGAACTTAGGGGATCAATCAACACTCAGCGCACAACAATCATGGCTCTACTCAATAGCTCAATTCACAAATGACTAAGTGTTGTTTTTTGGGAAACCCTTTGTAATTTATAGCACTTTTTGAATTTGAATTCAATCGTTCCCCCCAAATCTGGTTCATTAATGCTCCCTTGGCGGTATATTTTCGTAAATCTTGCCCATAAATCACATATTAAATTCCGGTCGCCCACTCCATTTTGTCTCAAGTCGAGCATCCCATCATGAATAGTGACTTCAACAGTCATTGTATGGTCAACCCACATAGTAGCGTAGCCCCGTGTGCATGGTCGCAGACCTTGTGACTCTTTGCTTTTGTGCGCAGCTACAACATCGCGCAGCTTTCGGGCAGAATAGTTTATAGTCCTGTGCTTCCTTTCAACTGCCTGGAGTGCTAGGACTGTACTTCCTTTGGCTAGTCAGGTGGTCGCACCACCTGTGTAAATTTTCATCTTGTCATCCATCATGCTTCCTAGAAAATACCCAACTTTTATTGTTACGGTCTGTATCACACATTTTACCATTTGCAATGCACTACACTAGTCAATACACTTAGCAATGTGCAGTTCAAGCCAAGGCATCAGACTGACCAATTTGCGGTGATAGGCCTTAAACCTGTCATCACGATCATATGCATACTGCCTTATCACCCTGGTTTTTTTTGAGAAAATATTTCTTTATCTTGTCCTCTAGCTTCTTGACTTCCACATCCAGTAGAGTGCTTTTCTTCCTTAATCGTATCCTTTCTTCTTTAAGTTCTTGGAGTCTGAGATTTCCCTACTAGATTTCTACTTCCAAGGTTCCATAAACCATCATATCTATCGGTGCTATCATGCGCAGTCTAAGTTATCCAAGTACTATAGGGCTTACTATGGTTGCTTCATACTCTAGACTTGGTGGTGCCTGCGCGGTCAAGTTTTTGGACGTGATCCTATAAGACCAAAGAACCATTGGTATGCGCAGGTCCCAGTCAGTCCACTCCACATTGTGGACCTTGTCGAGAACTTCGTGTACCTCGTTAAAAGATTCTTCATGGATATTCTTCTATGCACTTGGTCTTTCCATACTTTGTGCTCCTAACCAGAGAGGTCGTTCACACCATTGCCTTACCTGCATCTGCTTACCGATCGTGTCTCCTACAATAAGGATGGTGTGCATTCATGTAGGTTTCACACCATATGCCTGTATCCACCTGGATAGGTGGGTGTGTGGGCCTGTTCGTCTATCATACTTGTCTTTCAATCGCATCTTAGGCTTCTCATTCGCACCAGTCCTTGAAACTTCTTTGGCGTGTACCACACTATTGGCTACGTGCGGCCTGACCCAGGTTCAAAAGTGATTTAGACAAGTAAATCCTAGTACTACTGGCCCTTTCAGCAATAGTCCATGGAGCGCAGACTGAGGTCTCACCTGAAGTAGTATGGGAGGGTGTTGGAACTAGGTTTCTGCACCCTAGGGATGTCTTGATGAAGGTCCTCGAGGTTTGCGGTCTGAACTTGCGTGCTTTCCTTGCTTCGTACAGTATCTTGTGTGTACCTTGGTAAGGGGTGCAAATACAATACTATCTAGATCTTAATCCTTACCGCACTATTATATTAGTGCTTTGACTTAGTTTGTGCAGGCCCAATGTTCTTATTACTTATTCAACTTTTAAGTAAGTACGTGTAAACAATATAAATGCATAAAGATAAACAAAACCATAGATGCATAATATTGCGAATCAAAAATATCTTTATTAATAACCCTTTTCAAGTTCAGATCAATTACAGACCCTAATCCACCCTGTGCACTCAGCTGCAGGGGTCCATGTAATCAACTGCGGACTCTACTAGGCATTTGTTCACTCAGCTACAGAGCCTCTTCCTACTACTACAACCCAAAAAACCTCAGATCCACTTCTATTGTCTAACCATGCCTTCGCATCTATCCATTACTTTCTTTTTCCAAAAACTACTTTTACACTTAGAGCCTCGCTCTATTTATACAATCCCATGATCCGCGTACCATGGGTAGGCCGACACATCCTTACATTATTTTACAATTCTTAGGGCAAACAACCCTATGACTCATCCTAGAATTTTGTGCTCCATGCCCATACTTCGCAGAGTCTTTACATTACATTGACCAAAACTCAGGCTTTAAGCCCAAAAAACATGCTGTAGGGAGATCTGCTGCCCAACAGGCCCCGAACACAATCATCGTGATTCGTCCCAAGTCACTATGCGGTGATTCTGGCATGAAGCACTTCCACTTGTGTCTGCGTTGCGCGAAGGTCCAAAGTGCACTGCTCTGCCATCTACTAGATCGACTCTACTCGCTCAACTAAACACTCACTGTCAGGGTCAAATCCCTATCTTAAAGCATGCATCACTTTCATCTGTGTGAGCTTTCCTTCGATGTTGGCTATGATGAGTAAGGTGTCATCAATCCAAGGCTGGACACGTGCTTTAAGTACTGCCTCTTTTTTGCATGAAACATCCACTTTTTCCTTCAATGCCTTTTCTTGTTGTAGCTTTGCGAGCCACTGGGTCAGGACCATTGCCTACACCGTCAGGCGCACATTATCATATTGCATTTGAAGCTCCCGCGCCTCCGTTTCCAGGTGGTGTATGGTGGCGTCCTCCTGTAGGGAAGTGAGGATCACGAAGGATTCTTCCAACATCATTGTACAATTCTGCACTACCTGTCCTATTTCCTCTAGCCCCTTTTGGATAGCATCAGTGCTCTTTTCCCGAACTTCTGAGGGCATGGGTGACTCCGCTTTTAATCGCAGTTCAACAATATGAAGATTGAGGTCCAGCTGGATTCTTGTTGCTTCCTCCTTTGCCTTGTGGAATCCACTAGCCAATTTGTGATTCCGCACTCCTATTGGTAGGTCTGTCATAATTTCTAGCTCTAAGGCATGGCGACATGATCCCTCAACTATTTCCTCCAGCTGCTGATTCTGTGCCAATGCTTCATTGCATTGTAGGCTAAGCTGCTCGATGTTGATTCGCTGTTCACTAAGAATTTTCTCTGTGCATCCTTCCCTAGTGCGGAGTTCTGCTATCACTCTGTCCTATAGCTGGTATAATATATCCCGTGGAAGGGTGGCCAAGTTTAGGCCAAGTCCCTTGATCTGGCCCACCATGGCTCTGTCATCCATGCTGTCTGTTCTCAGTACTCCTTCCAGCAGTATGATGTTGTTAGCCATTTTTTCCCTCAACAATTGCTCTGTTGCCAATGTACTACAACACCATAGGCAGCTACCATTCCATCTCGTGGGGGACACACTTGAAGTTCCTACAGTTGCACCCTAAGGGCCCCCAACACATTCTGCTACTCTGTCATTGCTTCCTAGAGCGCTTCCCTGGTGACCTCGTGAACTATGTCATCGATGTCGTATAGGTCACCCTCTATTAGTGTAATAGGTTCACCATCCAGTTTGGAAGCCTTGGTCTTCTTTAGTGGCCCCATTAGTTCTATACCGCGTGGTTGTTTCTGTTATGTAGGTGTTGTGCTTGGGTTAGCACCTTCTGCCATGTCATCTCTCCCCTATCCTATGTTCAGGTCTGCGTTTCTTTCCTCCTGTGTCGTGGTGGCCCCAGTGGCTAGTGCTTCCACTTCTTTTTTGGCGGACTTGGTCTGTTCTGTGGTAGCCTTGTCTACCTCGTGGGAAGCCCTTACCTCCTCAGCAAACTGTTCATTGTGCTTCTATTGTGCCAACAGTTTGGCGGCATCATTCTGTTTTTGTATTATTGTCTCATTGCGCACTACCAGATATGGGGCACAGCACTTGGGTAGCCATGAGTCAAGCACAATGAAAACAACATCATCAATCATGATGAAAGGGATTTTGGCCCAATTATACTCTAGATCCTTCTGTGCCTTGATATACACATTGTCAATATCTTCCTTAAAGTCTACAAAGCTCCGCAGACTATCATACACTTTGGGGGATAGGCATGGCCTATTGTTGATTGACATCCGGATGCTTGCCTCCATGAGTATCCAAAAGATCTTGGTCTCACAGATTCACGTGGTGTCCTTTCTCACCCAGAGCAACGCGTATTTTTCCACCTCTAGAAAGACCGTTCAAGAGGAGAAAACTCACTATCCTCAGGCAATTCTCCTACAATCAATAAGATGGATAAGAGCAACCACGCGTAGTGGAAGGTATTAACCTGCTCCTGGGCCTCCTTGTACTTCGTAAGAAACTCTTCGCAGAGTAATTGTGCCCAGTTGAACTGTACCCCCTCTGCACATTGTTTGGCTAGCGCTACAACCGTCGTTGGGTTCTCGTTGCCACGACATTTTCTCATTAGTAACTAGGTGGCTACGCGCACCCCTTTTTCTTGAATGTTATTAATTACGTAGCCTCTCTGCTTATTTTTCAACTTGTATTTCTTCTTCATGGACTCTACGAGCGCCAAATCTCTCCTTTTTCCAGTTATTTCCACGGGGTCCCTTCCCATACAAGGAAGCTGAGGAATCCTATGAATAAGCTCCGTCGTGATAGGAATAGGCTCCTCTAGTGACAAGTACCCATCATGCACCAAGAAAAGCAGTTTATTGATGACAAAGATGGTGATTGGTGCCTGGTGAAAGTGTGGAATCCATAGTAGGTGGAGTAGCTCGGCCTCTTCCTCACCGCGCAACCATTTCCGTGGCTCGAGCACTATAACTGACTCCTCCTTGGTCTGTTTCATTGAGTTGGCTAGTCTCCAAACGTGGGAATTTTTTTCTATCTATGAGGTACCAATCTTCAAATTTCATCATGGGCATGTGACCTATAATCGATCCTTCAAATAGAATTCCATCTGGGAGGATCAGGGTTTGGAGTGCGCTCTTAACAACATCCAAATCTTTGGGTACTTTACTCTCCTTTTTCGAGGAGGGACATACTTCGGTAATTTTGCTACAACGCGCACTGGCTGAATGTCTTCCTCCATTTCTTCATTCACCTTGATCTCTTCTATGAACGCCTAAGATCCTCCTCATCATCATCTATCTCAAGATTAAGAGTCTTGCCCTTGTCTTCCATAGACAGTTTATCAAATTGTGGATTTCGCGGAGACATGTAGACCGATCTTGCTACCTGTGGATCCCTTATGGGCCTTGGTGTCCAGGGTGATTTAGGAATTTCTGGTGCATCCCCCACTGGCAACATAGGGCTCTACATGGATCCCTCGATTGTCAACATCATTCTGTTTAGGAAGTGTTACATCTCCTTCGACAATGTCTTAAACACTGAACTTGCTCTCAAAGCCTCCAAATTCGTACTGTCCATACCCAATTGATAGCACAACAACTAAATTCTCAAAATGCCAAGTGTTCTTCGGTGGATAGCCCCCAGTGATTTATAGGCCTTTTTGAATTCAAACAACCATTCCCCCCTCATTCGGCTCATTAATGTGAGATGGCAGCAGATCATCCCACATCTAGTTCTGACTTCGTGTCTTAATTGCTTGCCACCTACTCCTGATTCCCCTAAATTGGACATCTTGTCATGAAAAATGACACCAACAGTCACTTCCTAGCCTACCCGTGTGGCAGCACAACCCTCTATGTGCGGGTCCGAACCTTATGGCATACTGATCCTGTGTGCAATCCTTGTTGCACAGCTCCCCTACAGACTCTTTTATAGTCTTGCACTCTCTTTCAACTGCTTGGAGCACTAAGACTGTGTTCCCTACGAATAGTCAGATGGTTGCACCACTTGTACGAGGCTTCAATTCACCTTCGAGCCCAGTCTGCGAGCACTCCTTAGTTACCCTTGCGGCAGGCAATGCCTCTCATTCTTCCTTATGTGGTGTGCTCCCCTAGTTACTTTTTCTGATAAGGTGCAATCGCACCATGGTAGTAGAGCCACAAACTCTCAGTGGCCATCTTCTATTGTAGTAATATGGCTTCCCATATCTTGTTTTTTCATTCTTAGTTCCTTGGTGCAACATGCTTACATGATTTTGGTTTCTAGTTTGTTGATTTTTGCATCCATTAACATGCTTCTCTTCCTCAGCCGTACATGATCTTCTTCGACTTCACGAAGTTTAAGGTTCCCTTGCCGAATGACTTCCTATAACTACATATGTTCATCCTCACGTGGCTGCACAATTCCTTCATCCTAGTCCTCGCATACTATCCCAACCATGGGAGCTACTACCTGAGGATTCCTTCCTTCCAAAACTATGGCCTCGACTCTTCTTGTCAGCTTCGGGATTGTCTCTGTGCTTAGGTTCTGTACATAGTCCTAGAGGCTCATCAGAACACTGGTATACGTAGGTCCCAATCAGTTCGCCTCACCTGGTAAACCTTGTTCAGGATTCCACATACCCTCTTAAATCCTTATACATGGAACGTTTGTGGTGTGTGTTGTTAGAGTCGGTCTGGTCAGTCCTCCGTCAAAGATCAAAACTCTTTCTGCATTTCTTTTTTAGGTGTCTTGCTCCATTCACTCAGCTGCATTCCGCTAGGGGCATAACATAATCTGATGGAAAAGGTCTTGTTAGTCATTTCCCCTCATGTCTGGCACCTGCTGGCTTAGGTCTTTTCATCAATGTTCACGAAAGTCCATGATAGTCAATGTTCGACCCTTTAATGGACAAGAGTCATTTTCAGTCATTAGGTCTAGGGATTAGTCAATTTGGTCTTCAACCATTTCCAATAAAGCCATGCAGGCTAGAGGGAGGCCCTTGCAAAGTTATGATTCAAATATTTTGATCGCCATGTTGACAGATTACAACTGTTCTTCAAAACTCTGTTTTGAAGAAAAGTCAAATAGTGTGTCATTTGTGATCATTTTCAAGAAAGTCTCTAGTTGATCTCTTCAAGCGCAGTCATGGTTTCCTTGGCCAAATGTCATGTCCTGCAACCCCTGCAAAAAGTGCCGAAAATTTCAACATTCTAGCTAAACATTCAAAGAGAAAAGTGAAATACAGAGTTGCATTAAATCAGGGCAAAAGTGTCAAAACCAAAACATTAGCTAAGTGGGTTTTGAAGAAACAAAAATCAAACCCATGAATCCAAATGTCTTTATAAAGGATTCCCACAAGAAACAAAGTCATTGTGCAAATCAAGGTTATAGAGAAGCATTGAAAAGTCATTGGGAGAACTTGCACGCATTTGGAGTGAGTTTGGAGTCGATTTCAGGAGCGCGGTACACACACAAAGGGGTGCGGCGCACATAGAGAGTGCTGCGCACAGAGCGTGACCCCACAGTGGTGGATATACACAGGCGCAGCGCACACGTAGAGCACGGAACACTGGGTTTGTTGTGCGGCGCACACCCACAAAGGCCCGAAATTGTTCTAAATTTGCCACAAATCATTTGGAATTCTTGCCAATTTGCAGGTAGGGTCTATATCTTGGCTTGCTCATCAAATTTTGAGGATAGGATGATGGTTATGGCCATTTATAATTGCAATAAAAGACACCTAAACCCTACCACTTGAAAACATCAAAGCCTTTGTTATAGGGTTGCAAACTTGTGGTGTTGAGGACAAGGCTCCTCCTCCCTTTCATTTTTCCCCTTCTTTCCATTTACCCTTTCCCCTATCCCATTTTTCCCTATTTTCCCTACCCTAAAACATTACTAAACCCCTATTCTCTATTCCCTCCACTCATTTGTCAACTATAAAACCCCAAAACCTTACCTTATCAAATCCCCAAACCCTCCTACATGTCCCTAAACAAAATTTCTCCACATAACCCCTAATCCCATCATATTATTCCCCTTCCTAACACTCCATTTTGCATTGTTCCCCTTGGTGGCAGAGATCATATCAACACAAAGTTTCATACCATCGTGAAAGGATAGTCCAAGCACATTCCATATACAGCAGTCATGGCCTCTGAGCATTCATCGAAGTATGAGATGGAAACCCAAAGTGATTCATCCTTGGAAGAACAGGCTCCCCGGAGACATCATAAAAGTGGCAAACATGTTAGGGATGAGCCAACCACCCTCATAGAACTGCAGGCCTGCTCTCTTGCTATGTCATGTTTCCAGCATCTATCATGTTTTTAGTTTTGTCAAAGGGTGGCTAATCTTCGAGTTCATCATGAGTTGGCTCATCTTTTTTTGCTTCAGCTACATGGAGATCACTCTATCTTTGTCGGGGTCACCTTCACACTAACACCCGAAACTGTCTCATTAGCAACTGGCATACGAAATGTTGGAGAATAGTGGAACAAGAAACAAAAGGTGGATCGATAGCATTATGAGCCCTACATTAAGGCTAGTTTCTTGAGGCAGCTCCAAAGAGTCTTTCCATTCAGATATTTGAAAGATTAATATGCTCCACTCATGAAGTTGATCATGAAATATTTTAGTTGTGAGGGGAGGTTCTCTCGTTTATATGCCTACTGCATTAGGTTGCTCATGCACTTTACCATGGTACGGATGATGAACATCCCATATTTCATTTGCAGGAACATAGAGAGGATGAACACCTTCATGTAGCACAAGACACGTCAACAACAAATTAACAATGTTTATCACTTTTCTCTAATTAAGATTTTGGTGGATCATCAGCTGGGATTGTAGGGCATTACTTGGGATGACTTCATCTCCCGTGACCTCTTCAGCACTTCACAGGTATTATTAGAGGTTGAACATGAGATGGGTGGTCCTTCTCATTAGTATGAGTGCCATGAGACCACTACTATGCCAGTATTCATCACCTATCAGAGAGGCAGTAGACATTTGTTTGCAGCAGCAAAGCGAATAATATCTCCACCGGGGGTGGAAGAGGCATCGCTTCTGACATCAGCAACATAGGTACAAGACAAGGGCAAGAGGCCCATGCATGATGAGGGGCCATCAGGTGAACAAGAGGCTGACTTCATCCTCATTCATGATGATGATGCAGATGTGGAGAGTGCCAAACTTAGGAGGACCATCTAGGAGAAGAAAACGGAGATCCAAGACTTGTCACTCAATTTGGAGAGGGCTAAGTGTATTATCAGGTATTTGGAGTAGAGGAACAAACAGGTCGAGGACCAGCGTGAGATCATGGAGCTGCAAAACATCTGTGAGAATTTCCAATCTGCCCAACATAGGAGGATTGAGCTCACTCCATTGGAGCAATAGATTAACAATGACCGAGAGTCTTGGCTCGAGCTATAAAAATCCACCTAAAGAGACTGCTAGAGAAGGCCGACAAGGACAAAACCATATTGAGGTAGATGGTTTATCACTATAGGGCACGGAAGATGACTTCAAAGGCTCGGATAAGGAGTTTAAATGCGAAATTGAGAAAAGCGACAAAAAGGCAAAAGCGGCAAAAAAAGCAAGCTCAGCTTCTTGGCTAAAGCCTCTATGGCCCAGCATAGCACTTCATAGGGAACCTCCAGCCCAAATTTCAAAAAAACATTGCGCAATTTTGGTCACATGACAAATGTTTGCGCAAAACATAGGGTTTTTCTCCCTGTGCGCCGTGCCACTGGCGGGGTGCCTAGGATTGGGAACCCCAAATCAAGAATGGTTTGCATTTTTGGATTCAACATGAAAAATCATGCCTACTGGTGGATGTACAAGAAGTTTGGGCAAGGTTTGAGTCCCAGGAGGTCAAAAAAATTAAAAAAATGACCTCTCTGCCCCTATTTTGACACACAGGAAGAAGTCTTGGGAGAATAAAGTTTTGGAGGGGCAAATGAGCACCCAATTCAGATGTTCCACTTGGTTTGGAAAGTAGACAGGCCATGCTTTCCAACAAGCAAACTTGGGCACAATTTGGACTCTAGCAAGTACCTCAAAATCGCCTCCAAAGTGGCACAGCGCATATAGATTTGGGCGCGGCGCATATAGACAAAAAGGCCAAAATCACTTCCGCTTCGCCACATTTCGATTCATGACTTTCTCCGAGAGGGCACGCTCATTTACACTACAATTTTCTCAGCAGCTAAGGCAAAGTTTAAAGAATATTTTCACTAAAGGTTGGCTTCTATCCAAGTGGCAAAGGAAGGCGAGTAGTCACCCAAGCCATTTGTCATTTTTGTAACGCTGCACCTGTAACTAATGGTTGGATTTCCATTCCAATTTTGTAATGATTTGACAAACTCCCCAACTCTTGGTCACTCCATTTCCCAATGGAAAAGTCCACTTATTGTATGCAAACCATTTGCAAAGCATTGGTTGTAATTTCTGGGAGACTGTGGGAGAGAAACTCAGTTATTCATTGTATATTTTGACAGAGAATTAATGAAAGGCAACGGCTCTAGTTCATGAGATTCATGTGGTGTGAGTGTAGCAAATGTGTTCTCTTTATGTTTCATATGTATTTCGTTATGTTTCACAGTTCATTCATATTCATTTCCAGTGAAATTTGCTAAGTAAGATAAGGTAGAATTCATGTTTATTGATCTGCATGTGGGAAAGTTTCACGTTATGTGTTCTTCTTTTGTTGAAAAGGATTCATGTGTTTATGCCCTTTTCACCCTCCTAAACAATCTTTCCATTCCGCATTATTTCAAATCTAATTGCTAGACTTTCCACATGTCTTGTCTCATGAAGTAATCTGTGCCTTTGTGTTAAATTCTCTGCTCATACTGTTCGTTGGTCCCATGTATCCCAAAAACTCAGTCATTCATAAAAAAATTGCTTCTTGTATCCATATTTATTTACTAGCCTAAAATCAATATTCACTGTAAGTCATCTCAGACCATATCGTTTTGTTTATTCACTCAGCGTGGTTTGTGGTTACCCTGAATTTTGCCTTCCTTGAGCCCAAGGAAGATTTAGGTGCTAACATAATGGCGACCATACTGGGGAACGAAATTACTCCCCTTACCTCTTCATAGTTCTAAGCTTCTGGATGATAAGTTTAGGATTTGATAGGATGAGTGAGTTGGTTGTGTCCTTTTGATTTTTCTTAATAACACGCTAGCTTCTAGAAGATATACCAGAGGTAATCCAGATCCAGATCCTCTGCACGTCTACGAAAATCCCCATTTGATTCCAAGACTTCGTCGTCAAGAGAGGTCTATATCTCCCATGTTCAAATCCCATTCATGCCCTGAAATTTTTTAATATCTTAAAGAATTAGATTTTGATGAGCAGTTTGAAATATCATTGTTTGAGACCAAATCCGAAAGGGCAGTTGAATCTACTGTCCCCAATCCACAAACTGTGCACTCTCCTCCAACACCTCCAAGGCCAAACCCACCAAGAGTGATGGTTGATCATTTTGCACCTCTTATCCTGCCTCAAGTTTTAGATGATATGCCTGTATATTATCAAAGCAAAATCCCGTTTTTTGATGGTACCTTAACAACATTACCACTCAGCAACATGTGGACAGAATGGAAGATTTCTATGAACTTCATGATATCAATGCAAAGAATGTGGCAATGAGACTCTTTGTACAGACATTTGCAGGTGAAGTGAGGAAATGGTTCAGAGGTTTGCTGGCTGCATGTATCACTACCTTGGCTGACCTACAAAGACATTTTTTAAACCACTGGGAAGTGAAAAAGAATCCTCTTCAAATTCTGGCTGAATATGAGCAAATCGAACGAAACGTTGGTGAGTCGCTCCAATACTACTGCATTCGATTCAATTCTATTTATAATGAAATTCTCGATCATCTAAGGCCACCGATGGGGCTAGCCATGGTGAAGTTTCCATATGGTTTTGATGCTGACATGTCTTATCAATTAAGAGAGAGAGAACCGGCCACAATGGAAGACATGCAGAAGATAGCGGTCAACGTTGAAGCAAATCTACTGACCAAGAGGGCTAGTGCAAAGGTTGAAAAGAAGGTCACCATAAAAGAAGAATCCTCCTCGATAGATCAATTAATTCGGAAGGTAGAACAGATGCTTGAAAGGGTGAAACTTGACAAGCCTGAGCCACAAGTTAGAAATCCTAACTTCCATGGCCAGCAACAGCCACAATATAGAATAAGGCAGAGAGATCAGCGAGCCCAAGAGCAAACAGCACAACAGCCAGTACAGCCACCTTTGCAACAAAGCTTTTTTCATGGACCGGAATCAGATGAGGACGGGAATATAACAGGTGAAGAAAACCACCTCTTTACTGGTGATGATTTGCCTATTTATATCATTGAGGATGAGGAGTATGCAGAAAGTTTGGTTGTACACAAAGATACAGATTTCATTCTAGCAAATGACACCGTTTTGGAGGAAGAATCAGATGAGTACCAAAGAGGCTATATGAATGCTCTGTCTGCCCAACAGCAACGATATTCACTTAGAAACAGAGATGTTCTGTTTAAACCATTTCAGAAGAGAAAAGATGTTGAGGCATCAAAGAATGATTCATCAGTTACACAAAGGAAAGGAAAGGAGGCGGTTGGTCCGGAGAGTAGCAAATCACCATCAGCAGAACAACCAAATCAGCCAATTGCATCGAAAGAAAAGGAAAGGAAAGAAATCCCAGTCAAAAAGGTAGAAACGATTCCCGCTTTTAATTTAGAGAATGAAATTTCTAAATCAAAGGTATCCATTCCCTTGACTGAAATAATGAGGAACAACAGTTATAAAGGGCAAGTATCTAAAATTTTGAATTTGGACCCAATGTCTGACATGGTGAATGTCGAAGATGATCAACCCGAAATGATTTTTGGGCCAGCATCGAACAGTGAGTCTCCTGATAGTGATGTGCCACCTTTTTATATCAATTTAATATTGCATGATTTTGTGTTACATAATGCCATGTTCGATTCCAGAGCTTCTCACAATCTCATGCCCAAGGCTATCATGGATAAGTTGGGTCTAGACATCACCCGACAATACCATGATCTCTTTTCATTTGATTCCAGCAGAGTAAGATGTATCGGGCTCATCAAAGACTTGGTTGTGAGTCTGGATCAACTCCCAATGAAGAATGTTTTGATGGATATTTCTGCAGTAGATATTCCTCCCAGGTTTGGCATGCTTCTTTCCAGGTCTTGGGTAGTGAAATTGAAAGGGACACTACAACTAGATTTATCCTATGCAACGATTCCGATTTTTGGCCAAATGAGGAAATTGTATCGGGAACAAAAAATGAAATACATGATCACAAGAAAAGAGAAACCAATAAATCATTCGATTAATTATGTACATACAGATCTAGAGTCCTTTGTTTTGTATTATGATAGTTTCAATGATATCAATAGTAAGTTATTAGAAGCAGATGATATTCTAGAAATAACAGAAAATTTCAGAGGAGTTTTAAAGAGAGAAGGACAAGAACAGCAAAACACGGTTGAGTGATCAGCTGAAAGTAATGAACAACAAGCAGACAAAGCACAACAAACAGATTTTCAACACTTGCAACAGGAGGAAGAAGGTTTGTGGACCATGGATTTCGATGGAGCAGTGGGAAATGATGGCGCTAGAATTGGAATTTGGGTAGGCAGTCCTTTCTCCGCCCTGAACAAAGTGCCTAGTAACATGCGGGTATGCTCTTACAAGTTGGATTTTGATTGTTCAAACAATGAAGCTGAGTATGAAACTCTGATTTCTAGCCTAAAAAATTCTAAGAAAGTTGGATGTTAAGAGGATTGCAGTATATGGCGACTCTGAATTGGTGATTAAGCAGGTTAGATGTGAATATCAAGAAAAGCATCCTCGAATGCGGGCTTACCAAAATGCAGTCCTAGACATCCTAAAATTATTTTCAGAATATACCTTGACATGTGTGCCTCGTATACAAAATAACATTGTTGATGCTCTTGCTAAGGCAACAAGTAGTTTGAAGATCAAAATGAACTCTAGTAATAAATTCGAAATCCATGTCAAGCATCGTCCGACAGTCCCGGACAATCAAAGATATTGGCAAGTTTTCCAAGATGATGAGGAGATTGATGATTTTCTGCAAAACAAAGGTAAGTTCAAAGAAACCTCAATTGATGTAGAAAATGACAATGGTAAAGGTAATGGTGTAGATGATGTGCAGATCAATGAAATGGACGTGTTGCAGCTAAAGAATAACGTTATTCCTAAAGGCTTGATACCTTTAGAAGAACTCTTTGATCAAGATGATGTACCCCATAAACCAACATTGCAGCCAACAAAGAAGGGTGTGGAAGAAGTCAATTTCGGAACAACTGCTAATCCTAAAATGGTAAAACTGTCTAAAGCATTGCCACCAAAAATAAAGGACAAATATTTCAGTTTTCTATATTCATTTGCATATGTGTTCGCTTGGGACTATTCTGACTTAAAGACATATGATACCAATATAATTCAGCACACTATACCCATTAAGCCCAATCAGAAACCTTTGAGATAGAAGTTGAGAAGGCTAAATCCAAAGCTACTGGCATCAATTGAAAATGAGATAAATAGGTTGTACAAATCAAGAATCATTGTTCCCATCAGATTCTCGGATTGGATCTCTAATTTGATGCCTGTACGAAAAAAGACAGGTGAGATTCGCTTGTGCATTGATTTTAGAAATCTCAATAAAGTTTCATTGAAAGATAACTATCCACTGCCCAAAATGAACCATATACTTCAGTGAGTAGTGGGAGCATCTCATATGTCACTACTTGATGGTTATTCTAGATATAACCAAGTTTCTGTCCATGAACATGACCGAGACAAGACATCGTTCACCACTCCATGGTGAACATTTCATTACGCTAAAATGCCTTTCGGTTTGAAGAACGCATGTTCCACATTTCAGTGCACAATGGAATTGTCTTTCGCAAATGAGAAGGATGTCTTTTTGGTTGTGTACCTTGATGATCTGACAGTGTTTTCCAAATCTAATGAAGAACACATGTACTATCTAAAAATTGTCTTCCAAAAGTGAAGAAAATATGGCTTGTCACTGAATCTGAAAAAAAAAAGTTGTTTTGCCATGGAGGAAGGCAAAATGCTCGGACACATTATCTCAAAAGATGGAATTCGTGTTGACCTAGCACGTGTACAAGTGATTTAGCAAATCAATCTGCCTCAGAATAAGAAAGAGATTCAATCTTTCAATGGTAAAATGAATTTTCTACGTCTCTTTGTACCTAATCTTACTGAGCACCTAAGAGAGATCACAAACATGATTAAGAAGGAAAACCAAGTGCAATGGACAGAGGAGGCTGTAAAATCATTCAATTTAGTAAAATTGGCTCTTTCTTCAGCTCCAGTTCTAGTCAGCCCAGATTACACTCAGGATTTCATATTGTTTTCATTTGCTTTAGAACATACTATGGCAGCCGTGTTATTGCATAAAAGAGATGATCACGAAAGACCCATTGCATTCTTCAGCAGAGCTATAAGAGATGAAACCTTAAAATAAAACATCATTGAGAAGCAAGCCCTTGCACTTGTGAAAGCATTGAAAGATTTTCGGGTATATATTCTACATTCTCATATTTTGGCCTATGTTCCTAGCATTACTGTCAAAGATGTTTTAGTGCAGACCGATCCAGAAGGAAGATGAGCCAAGTGGATTGTAGCTTTGTTGGAATATTATGTGGAAATAAAGCCCATGAAGATTGTTAAAGGACAGGGATTGGCAAAGTTAATGGCTGAGTCAAACTTGCACGCCTTAGACATAAATTTGATCGCTGCTATGTCCGATGAGAATGAGGAAGGATCGTCAATTCAGGTATCTGAAATGTTTGCTCTTTCACTGTGGTATTCAGATATCATATATGTGCTTAAGAATTTGTCACCACTGCCCGGCATGACTAGAAACAAAGCAAGAACACTCAAATCGAAGACTACCAAGTTTTGCATTCTAAATTCTGCACTGTATTGGAAAGATCCCGGTGGCATTCTGTTAAATTGTTTGGTGGAAAAAGAAGCAAAGAAGGTCATGGAGGATTTCCACGAAGGAGACTCTGGTGGTCACCTTTTTTGGAAATCAATAGAAAATAAAATTATGAGAGCGGGATACTAATGGCCGACATTGTTCACTGATGTATATAAGATGGTCAAGAGCTGTCATAAGTGTTATATTTTCGAAGGAAGGCAGAAGCTACAGCCTTTACCACTTAAGCCTATTGAGGTGAGTGCCCCTTTCAGCAATGGGGGTTGGATTTCATTGGTGAAATTCATCCCACTTCTTTCGGTCAGCATAGATGGATCCTCACAGCAACAGATTATTTCCCAAAATGGATCGAGGCAATTCCCACCAGACAAGCTATGGATGCGGTAATTATTTTATTCCTTGAAAATAACATCTTGTTTCGCTTTGGTTTCCCAAATAAGTTAATCACTGATAACGAAGCAACTTTCAAATCAAAAAGGATGGTAGAATTTTGTCATAAATATCACATCATTTTGGGTCACTCAACTTCCTATCATCCGCAAGGCAATGGATTGGCGGAATCTTCTAATAAGTCATTGGTCAACATCATCAACAAGCTGCTGGAAATAAACAAGAAGAGTTGGCATAAGAGGTTGCTCATCGCACTTTGGGTAGACTGGGTCATTGAAAAGAAATCCATTGGTACGTCACCTTTTGAGCTTGTTTACGGAGTTGATACAGTGTTTCCTACTTCTCTCGCAGCCCTGGTAGTCAAACTTCTTCAGGAGGCCAGCAGTGAAGATGATCCTATGCAGAGAAGGTTGAATGAAATGGTCCACTTGCAGTAGACCATAGAAGAAGTTTTCTAGAACACATCCAAGTTGCAGGAGAAGATTAAGAAAATTTATGACTAAAAAGCAAAGGTGGACAAATTTCGGTTGGATGATGCGCTGCTGAAGTGGGATGCAAGGAATGAGGAAAAAGGTAAGCACAGTAAGTTTGAGGACCTCTGGAAAGGTCCTTTCAAGATTGCAGCATATTGGGGTCAGAATGCCTTTCTTTTGAGGGAAATGAACAGGGAAGATTGTCCAGGACGGTCGATTAATGGTCGGCTGCTCAAGCGGTACCATTTCTGAGTTATTAACGCTGCTTCCACTATCATTGTAAATACCATTTTATTTCCGCTTGGTTAAAGTTTGTCAAGTTAGTCTTCAAGTCATTTCAATGTCAAATTTGAGTCAGTTTTTGGTCATGTTAGTTTCATAAATGAGTCAAAGTCTTGTGTTGTTTGTCGAAATAATGACTCCCTAGCCCAATGGATGAAGGCACTGTCTAGCTCTTCCAGAGATCTGTTGTTCTTGGAACCTCCAAGGAGCTACCATCCCCCATTGGAGCCAATGTTAGAGTCGGTCTGGTCAGTCCTCCGTCAAAGATCAAAACGCTTTTTGCATTTCATTTTTAGGTGTCTCGCTCCATTCATTCAGCTACATTCCACTAGGGGCATGCCATAGTCTGACGGAAAAGGTCTTGTTAGTCATTTCCCCTCATGTCTAGCACCTGCTAGCTTAGGTCTTTTCATCAATGTTCACTAAAGTCCATGATAGTCAATGTGCGATCCTTTAATGGACAAGAACCATTTTCAGTCATTAGGTCTAAGGATTAGTCAATTTGGTCATCAACCACGTCCAATAAAGCCATGCAGGCCAGAGGGAGGCCCTTACAAAGTTATGATTCAAATATTTTCATCGTCATGTTGACAGATTACGACTGTTCTTCAAAACTCTATTTTGAAGAAAAGTCAAACAGTGTGTCATTTGTGATAATTTTCAAAAAAGTCTCGAGTTGATCTCTTCAGGTGCAGTCATGGTTTCCTTGGCCAAATGCCATGTCCTACAACCCCTGCAAAAAGTGCCCAAAATTTCAACATTCTAGCTAAATATTTAAAGGGAAAAGTGAAATACAGAGTTGCATTAAATCAGGGCAAAAGTGTAAAAACCAAAACATTAGCTAAGTGGGTTTTGAAGAAACAAAAATCAAACCCATGAATGCAAATGTCTTGATAAAGGATTCCCACAAGAAACAAACCCATTGTGCAGATCAAGGTTATAGAGAAGCATTGCAAATTCATTGGGAGAACTTGCACGCGTTTGGAGTGAGTTTGGAGTCATGTTCAGGAGCGCGGCACATACACAGAGGGGCGCGACGCACACACAGAGAGGCGCGGCACACATAGAGAGCGTGGCACACACAGCACGACCCTGCAATGGTGGACATAATCAGGCGCGGTGCACTGGGTTTGTTGGGAGGCACACACCAACAAAGGCCCGAAGTTGTTCCGAATTTGCCACAAATCATTTGGAGTTCTTGCCAATTGCTAGGTAGGGTCTATATCTTCACTTGTTCATCAAATTTTGTGGATAGGATGATGGTTATGGCCGTTTATAATTGAAATAAAAAAAGCCTAAACCCTACCACTTGAAAACATCAAAGCCTTTGCTCTAGGGTTGCAAACTTGTGGTGTTGATGCCAAGGCTCCTCCTCCCATTCATTTCCCCTTCTTTCCATTTTTCCCTTCCCCCTATCCCATTTTTCCCTATTTTCCCTACCCTAAAACACTAATAAACCCCTATTCCCTATCCCCTCCACTCATTTGTAAACTATAAAACCCCAAAACCCTACCTTATCAAATCCCTAAACCCTCCTACATGTCCCTAAACAAAATTTCTCCCCATAACCCCTAATCCCATCATATTATTCCCCTTCCTAGCACTCCCTTTTGCATTGTTCCCCTTGGTGGCAGAGATCATATCAACACACAGTTTCATACCATCATCAAAGGACAGTCCAAGCACATTCCATATACAACAGTCATGGCCTCTGAGCATTCATCGGAGTATGAGATGGAAACCCAAAGTGATTCATCCTCGGAAGAACAGGCTCCTCAGAGACATCATAAAAGTGGCAAACATGTTAGGGATGAGCCAACCACCCTCAGAGAACTACAGGCCTGCCCTCTTGCTATGTCATGTTTCCAACATCTTTCAAGTTTTGAGTTTTTTCAAAGGGTGGCTAATGTTCAAGTTCATCATGAGTTGGCCCATATTTTTGTGCTTCACCTACATGGATATCACTCTATCTTAGCCGGGGTCACCTTCACACTAACACCCGAAACTGTCTCATTAGCAACCGGCATACCAAATGTTGGAGAACAGTGGCACAAAAAAAAAAGGTGGATCGACAACATTATGAGAGTGACATTAAGGCTAGTTTCTTGAGGAAGCTCCAAAGAATCTTTCCATTCAGATATTTGAAAGATGAATATGCTCCACTCATGAAGTTTATCATGAAATATTTTAGTTGTGAGGGGAGGTTCTCTCGTTTATATGCCTATCACATCAGGTTGCTCATGCACTTTACCAAGGTACGGATAATGAACATCCCATATTTCATTTGCAAGAACATAGAGAGGATGAACACCTTCATGCATCACAAGACACCTCAGTAGCAACTTAACAGTGTTTATCACTTTGCTCTAATTAATATTTGGGTGGATCATCAACTGGGATTGCAGGGCATTACTTGGGATGACTTCATCTCCCGTGACCACTTCAGCACTTCAATGGTATTATCAGAGGTTGAACATCAGATGGGTGGTCTTTTTCATCAGTATGAGCACCATGAGACCACTACTATGCCAGTATTCATCACCTATCAGGGATGCAGTAGAAATTTGTTTGCAGCAACAAAGCGAGTGTTATCTCCACCCGGGGTGGAAAGGGCCTCACTTCCGACATCGGAAAAATAGGTACAGGACATGGGGAAGAGGCCCATGCATGACGAGGGGCCATCAGGTGAGAAAGAGGCCGACTTCATCCTCCTTCATGATGATGATGCAGATGTGGAGAGTGCCAAACTTAAGAGGACCATCCAGGAGCAGAAAACAGATATCCAAGACTTGTCATTCAATTTGGAGAGGGCTAAGTGGATTATCAGGTATTTGAAGTAGAGGAACAAACAACTCGAGGACCAGCATGAGATAATGGATTTTCAAAACATCCGTGAGAATCGCCAAGCTACCCAACATAGGAGGATTGAGCTCACTCCATTGGAGTAAGAGATTAACAATGACCGAGAGTCCTGGCTCGAGCGTATAAACATTCACCTGGAGAGACTGCTAGAGAAGGCCGGGCAGATGGTTTATCACTACAGGGAAGGGAACATGAGTTCAAAGGCTTGGATAAGGTGTTTGAAGGTGAAATTGAGCAAAGTGACAAAAAGGCAAAAGAGGCAAAAAGAGCATGATTGCCTCCGAATCTTGGCTGAAGCCTCTGTGACCCAACATAGTACTTCATAGGGAACCTCTAGCCCAAATTTCAAAAACATTTGTGGCAA
This sequence comes from Pinus taeda, assembly GCA_000404065.3. Lineage (NCBI taxonomy): Eukaryota > Viridiplantae > Streptophyta > Pinopsida > Pinales > Pinaceae > Pinus > Pinus taeda. Next base: position 63,439 of record APFE030578512.1, read on the forward strand.
TTTTGGTCACATGACAAATGTTTAGGCAAAACACAAGGTTTTTCTCCCTGTGCGTCATGCCACTGGCGCGACGCTTAGGATTGAGAGCCCTAAATCAAGAATGGTTTGCATTTTTGGATTCAACATGAAAAATTTTGTCTTCTGGCGCATGGACAAGAAGTTTGGGCAAGTTTTGAGTCCCCATGAGGTCAAAAACACTCAAACAATGACCTCTCTACCCCTATTTTGACACACAGGAAGCAGTCTTGGGAGAATGAAGTTTTGAAGGGGAAAATGAGCACCCAGTTCATAAATTCTAGTTTGGTTGGAAAGTAGATAGGCTAGGCTTTCCAACAAGCACACTTGGGCATAATTTGGACTCTAGTAGGTACCTCCAAATCACCTCCAAAATGGCACGACACATATAGATTTTGGCGCAGTGCATATAGACAAAAAGGCCAAAATCACTTCTACTTTGCGACATTTCGATTCGTGACTTTCTCCAAGTGGGCCCGGTCATTTACACTACACCTTTTTCGGTAGCTAAGGCAAAGTTTAAAGAATATTTTCACTAAAGGTTGGCTTCTATCCAAGTGGCAAAGGAAGGTCAGTAGTCACCCAAGCCATTTGTCATTTTTGTAACGTTGCACCTGTAACTAATGGTTGGCTTTCCATTCCCATTTTTGTAATGATTTGAGAAACTCCCAAATTCTTGGTCATTCCATTTCCCTATGGAAAAGTATATTTATTGTATGCAAACCATTTGCAAAGCGTTGGTTGTAATTTCCGGGAGACTGTGGGAGAGAAACTCAGTTCTTCATTGTATATTTTGACAGAGAATTAATGAAAGGCAACGACTCTGGTTCATGAGATTCATGTGGTGTGAGTGTAGAAAATGTGTTCTCTTTATGTTTCATATGTATTTTGTTATGTTTCACAGTTCATTCATATTCATTTCCAGTGAAATTTTCTAAGTAAGATAAGGTAGAATTCATGTTTATTGCTCTGCCTGTGGGAAAGTTTCACGTTGTGTGTTCTTCTTCTGTTGAAAAGGACTCATGTTTTTATGCCCTTTTCACCCTCCTAAAAAATCTTTCCATTCCGCATTCTTTCAAATTTAATTGCAAGACTTTCCTCCTATCTTGCCTCACGAAATAATCTGTGCCTTTGTGTTAAATTCTCTACTCACATTATTCGTTGGTCCCATGTATCCCAGAAACTCAGTCATTCATAAAAAATTGCTTCTTGTATCCATATTTATTTACTAGCCTAAAATCAATATTCACTTAAGTCATCTCAGACCATATCGTTTTGTTTATTCACTGAGCGTGGTTTGTGGTTACCCTGAATTTTGCCTTCCTTCAGCCTAAGGCATATCTAGGTGCTAACACGTGTCACTTTTCCTATAGTTGTGTCCTATTCTGATTTTCAATCCTTAGTTTGGGATGTGTTCATGTAGACTACACAGCACACGTTTGTACCCATCGACACAAGTGGGTGTGCAAGCTTCTTTGTCTTGGATGCCCAACTCTTGTTCGAGGCTAGGGGCTTCCAAAGTGTAAGTGCATCATACTTTTGTATCCGTGCCATTCCTCAAAATTTCCTTGATGTGTTCCCCACTAGCGTGCACGTGTTGTGAGTAGTGCCCACTTCAACACATCAAACCACTTTTGTTCAGGTACCGCGTCTTCAAATTTTCCTACGAATTCATCCACCACTTTCAATCCATCATATGTCGGTAGTTTCCTCACCTCTGTTGTCACGCAACACAGTGATCTAACCATCATGTTGCAGTTTAGCGTTGTCACTTCGTGCAGCTGATTTTTCCATCGTTCTACTTCTTCGTCTACAGTCAGATTCACCCAATCCTAGTCTTGCGAAGTTATCTTGTAAATACAATCGAACTCATCATCACTCTCATCGTCACGCACTGGTCCAATGTAGCACACTCCTTCGACTATGTCCAGTGGGACTACTACGCATAGTGAATGTTTCTCGAATATCATCTTCCACTTCTTCAGGTTGATGACTATGTTCATATTAGTGGCCCACTCTATTCCTAACAGCATAGAATAGGGATTGTTGTCATCGAAAATCTTTATTACTTCAAAAATTTTCTATGTACTCGCGCCTTCGATATCAACTATTACCCCTTGCAACCTCCCCATGGGAAAAATATTTTGTTAGTTTGCCATTCGTAATTGAATAGGGGACCACTGTAACGTGGGCCTACCCATGCGTTCCCATTTTTACTTCGGTAACACGTTGGCATTCAAACCCAGATCTAAGATTACCTGATCCATTTTATACTCACCAATCTGCGCAGTCAATCTCATTTCACTGCCGGTGCACAATGCATGCTTTCCCAATTTCTGCACTATGTATGGTTCTCCTAACCCCGCGCACCTAGTGATCAGCTCCTGTAGTCCCTTAACTGCCTTGTTGTCACGCAATAGTTTCATGCATGTCTCTAGAAAGGTAGTGAGCATTGAAGTTCCATTCCTGGCTCTAGTTGATCCTTATTGCCTGAAGTGGAGGCCTCCGCGAAGCTCTTCTTAGCTTCCATGAATGTCTCCTTTACGTGTTCTAAGTCAAACTCAAGTTCCTTTATAGGAGCCTTGCGAACCCATGTATTTACCTCGGGCTGCTTCCCCTTATCCTCCCCCATGGTCGCACTGCTTTTGAGCATCATGTTCACATTCGGGTCTTCTTCACACGGTTCAGACCTCATCATTTGTGTATTCTGAGTTGTAGGAGGCCAGAATACCCCTTTTTCACGCATCTGTGTGATCAACATAGAAACATCTATTGTTTCATGATTAAACTGAGCATAGTATGAACAGGATATCCTTTTCTGGTTGGTACAATCATGGGCATAGTGCCCTGGTCCTTTGCAACTGTAAAAAATTAACTGTCTGCGGCCCCTTCTTGGTCCCATTCCTCCTCATCATCGACCTTGCCCCTGAAATCTAGCTTACGCCATCCCCGCAGCTGGGCTGAGGGCTTGCATTTCTGTCTGCATCCTATAGGCTGGGGTCTGATCCATCATTAGCTCGTAGATACAACAAGTGCACTCGTCGTGGTCTACCGACATACAGAAATTACAAAATAGTTGTCGGGGTGTCGGTGTATACTTCTGTAACAAATGACAATTACCCATCATGTGTTTTCCTCCTATTTGATAAATCACGCACCATAATGCGGGTGTCATACTCGGCCTTGCCTATGCCTTTGGTCTCAATGGCATTGGCCCCCCTCCTGCCAAGTAGTTCGCAAACACTGGATAGTGATTCTTGTCATGGCCCTGGCCTTTGCATTTTATTCACCATACTTCCTCGCGCGCCTCTGGGCACGGTGCCCTATCCTGCTTCAAACATTGTATTTCCATGCATAGATTTTGTAGCTGCACGTGGATTTGTTGAACTCCCAACCCAGGGTCTTGTATGAGGGTCTCATGCAACCTCATCGCCATTTCCAATGCTTTGCCCTGGGTGGAAAGTTTTTGTTGTGACAACGTCGTCCTCAAGTGTGGTGTCAGAGATGCCACAAACCATACTCGATGTTGTGCATCCGTTAGCGTCATATTGGCCTCGTAGATTGTATTCTTCAGTCTTTGTTCCAGATCCCAAGAGGTCTCACCAAGAAGCATCATGATCTATTTAAACCCAATGATTGACTGTGTCTCTGATTTCGGTCGACTAAATTCTCTATTCAACGCATTCGATATCTCTAATGTCGCTACATTTGGGTGGTCATTAGAGTGCTTGATATACCATGTCAATGCGCGATCCTACAACATGCTCACCAATATAGCCTTCTTAATATTGTCATCCATAACACCTTGCGCTTCGCATACCACTCCTACCACGAACTAGAATTGGTCCGGATCTTCATTCCCTACCCCTCTGAATAATGGTAGTTTGATTATGCTCGCCATACTAAACTGTGGAGGTGGTGGAAGTGGAGTACGTGGATATGGAGGTGAAGGAGGTGAGTGGGTGGTGGCATGGGTCGAGGTGGTAATTACAGAATGCGCTACCTTATCAAACTAACCACGCTTCTCGGAGAGACCTTAGCGAGCTCTTCCTTGCTCTCTCGCAAAGGTGAAATTAAGGGACTGTTTCCTAATTCTCCGCAGCTTTTGTAGATCTTTCCACTCCACGTTGTCCCAAACAATAATGTATTCGCATGACCCTATTTTCACAAAATATCATCTTAATCCAAGTATTTAAAGATTTAATATAATTACGTCGCAGTCCTTTGAGGAAGTGTCATTCTGCTTCGCTGTAACTCACGGTCGTGTCTACCGCAAACTCAGTGATAAATCCCCCTATTATCCAGTCAATCCAATGGTCCATAGCTCATGATCTTATCTTCTAATGCCTCTAGTATGCGTACTAATTCTAGATTCCACACTATCGGTTGGTCAAGCCTGCACCTTCCTTGGTTGTCAGCTAACCTTGTGATCCACTCATATAGTTCAAAAGGAGATTATGTAAAGAAAATCTCGTGGATTTTCATATACATGTAGCAATCCAGCCACTTTTTCTCAGATACTTGTGGAGTTTTGTTTTCTTGTGTCGCAAACTCGTGAATCTTCCTGTCCAACCACTCTTAATTTCCTTCTTTGTACTGGCATGACATCAGACATCCCTTAGGCAGATCCCAGTCTCGTCAATGGAACCATTTGTTGGCTACATGGGGCTTGACCTAGGTTCAGAAATGATTTAGCCAAGAAAATCTGGGTACTACTGGCCCTTTCGCTAATAGTCCACGGAGTGTGGACTGAGGTCTCACCCGAAGTAGTATGGGAGGGCGCTAGAACCAGGTTTCGACACCCTAGGAATGTCTTGATGAAGGTCCTGGAGGTTCGCAGTCTGAACCTACGTGCTTGCGCTGCTCCATGTAGCAATCTGTGCGTACCTCAGTAAGGGGTGTGAATACAGTACTATCTAGATCTCGATCCTTACTGCGCTATTATATTAGTTTTTTGACTTAGTTTATGTAGGCCCAATGTTCTTATTACTTATTCAACTTTCAAGTAAGTGCAACAAACAATGTAAATGCATAAAGATAAACAAAACCATAGATGCACAATATTGCAAATCAAACCTATCTTTATTAATAACCCTTTTCAAGTTCAATTTAATTACATACCTGACTCCGCCCTATGCACTTAGCTGCAGGGGTCCTCACACTCAGCTGTAGACTCTACTAGGCCTCTGTGCACTTAGCTGTAGAGCCTCTTCCTATCGCTATGGCCCAATACACCTCAGATCCACTTCTATCCTCTAACCATGCCTTTGCATCTATCTATTACTTGATTTTTCCAAAAAATGCTTTTACAGTTAAAGCCTTGTTCTATTTATACAATCCCATGGTCCACGAACCACGGGTAGGCTGACACATCATTACATTATTTTACAATTCTTAGGGTGGACAACCTTATGACTCATCCTAGACTTTCGCACTCTGTGCCCATACTTCGCAGAATATTTACATTAAATTGACCAAAACTTGAGCTTTAAACCCCAAAAACATGTTGTGGGTGGATCCGCTGGCCAACACCCACCATCTTGTGGGCGTAGCTCACAGTACCCATTTTAGAGTGTTGAAATGCTACTATTCTAGTACTTCTCTTTCAAATTTTTTCAAGAAGTCATCCACCTCGCTCAACCCATCATATGTAGGCAGATATCTTACCTCTATTGCCACACAGTGTAGCAACATTTTCATCATGTTACAGTTGATCATGCTTACCTCATGTAGCCGGTTCTACCATTGTTTTATCTACTCGTCAGAATCTGATGTGCAGGAGCTCTCGCGCTCCCAAGAGACTCAGCCATCCTCGGTTGGATTTACCCAATATTTCTCCCACACGGTTATATTGTAGATGTAGTCTAGATCATTTTCACTGTCACAGTCACGCATTGGCTCTATTTAGTGCGATCCTTTTGCAAGGTCTAAAGGTACCACTACACGCAGATACTTTTTCTCAAAGATCATCTTTCGCTTCTTTAGAATTATCACTCCATTCATTTCGGTGGCCCAATCTATTCCCAATAACGCGAGGTAGGGATTGTTGTCATCAACAATCTCTACCACTTCGAAATCGGCTACTGTGCTTGCTCCTTCAATGCCTATTTTGATTCCCTACAACCTACACATAGGTAGGATATTTTGTTGGTTCGCCATTCGCAATTGGATAGGAGACCATTGCAGCATAGGCATACGCATGCGCTCCCATGTCTACTTTGGCAGGACATTCATGTTCGATCCTAGGTCTTGTTATAGACATATTTTGGCACTTCAACCCCAATCTTATATGTCAATAAGCTAGGGCCTTTCAACCCCTAAAATATTTGTTTCATACCCTAAAAAATCATGGTCATCTGATTACAACATTCCCCAAAAATTCCACCTAAAAAATCATCCAGAAATGGCCCAAACTAAACCACACTGACTGCTGCACTAGCCAAGTGCGATGCATACTAAGTGGTACACTGCTCAGGTGTGATGTATACTAATTAGGCCTTCTGTAGGGTGTGATGGGTGAGGATGGAGAAATCTCTAAGAGAGTTTGCTAAGTGGATACTCATGGAATCTTCTAGAAACTTCTCTTATGACACTTGCCTCTCTAAATTCGCCCAGGGATGAGTAAGAGATCCAAGAAATCTCCAAGTGGAACCAATTGTAACAAGTGGAGTCAATTGTAACAAGTGGAATGACACTAATCAAAACCCCAGAGATGACTCACACCCTTGCACACATCTATAAATGGATCCCTCACCTAAGAGATCCAGAGGCTGGAATATTGGGAATTGCAAGGAAGTGCTGATAGTTTGTATTTGGCATAAGAGCATTTTGTTGTTGGTGTGATCTTGCTATTTCATGAGTTGAAGAGGGATTGATGCTGGGAGGATGTTGCTGGATCAGACAACTGCGTTGTAATTCTCCCTTCTATTTAATAAAGTTCTTCAAGTTTTCTTCCATATAATTATGCGCTTGTGAATGTTATTATTTGTGAATGCCATTGTATGTTCATTATACATCTGTTTCTGTAATTATTATGATACAATAGATCAATATACGTTGATGGTTCTTTGCTATTGTGTTTCTACAAGTAATTTTCAAGCGGAATAAGTACAGAGAGGAGTTGCAAGCTCTGTCAAGGGGGAGAAAGATCATGCAAAGGATTAAGCAAAAGTTCCAAGTTGGTCCTCTCATCTTTCTCTTATCTATAATGCATAGAAGAAATCGTTGAATGACTTTGAACTGTTGTTTCTAGGGTAGCTTCCAAACCTAGAGGGCTAGTCGATCAAAAAGACACTAGTTTTCCCAGAAACAAAATGGTGACTCCTCTAAGGAATGAATAGATATTTGTTTGTTGTTATTTCTTATTTTATAAACTATAGATAGAGCCTGAAGTCAGCCAGGTAGCCTTTGAACTGCTCTTGCTCTGCAATTGCATAGTATATGAATGTTGCTTCGGTCAATCTCTGGTTTAGTTTATGACTTAAAAATTTGACTTACAATCATTCTAGATCCCCTTTTGGTAGCCCAATAACCTCTCAATACTTGCCTCTATACTTTGCTCTTTACTGTCCATCATAGCTCAGCTTAACTCACTGAAAAAAGCTACAAATATGTGCCAAAACCCACTTCAGTTGCGCTCCCTAGGCCATCGCATTATTTGTCACTGTAAACCAATATGAATCGCACTTCCCAAGTTTAGTAGGTGTGATGCATCCCTATTTATATGAAGCCTAGGTGCGATGACTGACTGAACCTATTTCCATTCTAGAAATTTGGGTTTTTGTCCTTGTTTTTAGTCTTGTTTAGTTGATTTACTGCTTATGAACAGTGCCTCATTACTGAAGCCTACTTGCATCACATAGATCAGCTTCCATTGATTAGGATTAGTAGATGTGTTTATGTATTTGTCCATCATTTAAAATCCTTTGTTGAAAAGTTGCTTAAATCTATCGATCACTTTGGTACAAAAAGTGTCATAACTGTTGTTTTTTGTCAAAAAGAGAAGTGTTGTTGAATCTTCCTTCCCTAAATAGTCGATTGAAGTTTTCTTCAAGTATTTGGTTTTATTTGTCCTTATTCGAAGTGTCGAAAGAATTTTCTATTCGAAATTGAAAAGTGTCATTTAGTCTTCCTATCTATTTTGAAAAGAAATTGTCGAAATGTCACTTTGAGTAAAATATTTTAGATCTCTGCTACATTTGTTTTTCCTTTTTGGAAATTTTCACATTAAGGGGAATGAAAAATAAATACATGTTTTTTCATTTGCATTTAGTTTGTGTGTGAAAAATGATTTAGGAAAGTGAATTAGTGTGTGCTCTTTTCTTTTTGTTTGAAAGAATTGTAATCTTCTTTCCCTAGTAGCTAGGATTTTCATTGCTCAAAATAAACAACAATTGTTTATCATTGTAGATTGTATTTTAGGAATTTTAAATCAACATCATGTGGTGAAAAATTAAAAGGAAAAATTTAAACAAGATCAACTCTAAAATAAATCTCAATGAACCTAACATCGCTTTGGAACTTAACGCAACACTTCCAGAAGTCGAGGCTAGAGACATGTTTCGGCGTCGTAAAAACTAGTAACTATCGTTTTCGTTGAAGGTTGGGTGATTCCTCCTCCTTGATATGACAAGTGCTAGCATAGAATTATGCTCCCCATGCCATCAAGTATATGTTGGTAGACCACAATAGGATTATATCCTTCATCCATAGGAAGCCAAGTCTGGCACCCTATCGATCGCAATGCACTGAACACATCATTTAGGAAGATTGACTACCATACATAAGTCCTTGGTAATTTCTATTTATTTTATCACCAAGGTGTATATTACAGTTTTGCGATTGGTTTGGTAATCCTTCTGTCTATATTTCCTAGAGTATTCACTTTCATTCCTTTTTGACTCTCTAAAATAAAAGGTCCATCTAATCACTTGTCACTTCAGGCTCATTAAAAATCCAAGGGGACTAGAGTCATCTTTAGCCTTTTCTCAACTCTTAAAAAATGAAAAAGTAAACTTGTGTCAAAGCGTCAATAAAATTAATTGAATTTGGAATAACATCATTTTCCCCTTAATTTTGAGTTGATCAATTAATCTGCAATCATGGAAGAAAATCAATCAAAACCCCGTCGTTCGTGGAGACTAGTGAGTCAACCATATTTGACTCCAGAAACAAAGCCATTCCAGGAATAACGGTCTCATTTAATTGAGTCCAATTCATCTCGTTTATTTGAAACTTTTTTTTCAACATCGGCAAGGACTACAGTTATTCCGATCATTTCTGGTACATCTACCTTTAGAGAAGAAGTTCCGCAGTTATGAGAGGACATTAGAACTAATCCTAGTTTAACGGTAGACACTTATATACCTGAAACAGCTCCATCTAGAGTTGATCCAGAGACTGAAGTTCACTTACCTAAACATCTGGAAGTCGAGTTCCAAAATTCAGAAGGTGTCACCCCTCCAATATCTTTCACTGCAGAAGCTATACCTTCTTCGCGCTCCATAAATATTTTATGGAACTGACGGTCTACTTCTTCCACCTGGTATGATTTCTATAGAGGAGATAATAGAGGATCCTCCATCGAGTACCTCATTTCATTTTCGAATTGGGATTCATTTGTATCCTTTTGAACCCGAGTTCGGTTCTTTTAATCATCCTTCATCACAAGTCCCTGTCAAATTGCTAGCAAATCTTTTGGATAGACTAAACATGTTTGAGAAACCATCAACATCTAGGACTGTGTCATCTAATATATCTATGGGAGAACTTCCTACTACCATTCCTACAATGTTTGTTGGTATACCATCTGTTCCAGCTAGTTATTAACCACTACCAAGAGTCCACTTAGAGGCCGCTTCAGAAACATGGTATGCTCCTATTTATTCATCCAGAGTCACATCTGGTATTTCTTATGTTGAAACCCAACAAATTGATCCTGCGTGTCAGTACCAATTTGGGCAGACCGGTCTTCGAAAACCAATATATCCTTTGAACACTGGACTGACGCCATATGGAGGGCAGTATGGTTCTTCACTGTTCCCTCTTGAGGAACAACCATATGAGAGTTTACAACAAAATTTAGGTCAAATTGGAATTACATCCAGTGGTTGGGTACCAATACTGCCATAGAAACCAAGGGTTGTATATTCAATGCAACTAATCCAACCTATGTCAAATATTCCCACTACACCTGCTATTGTGACTGTGTCACAAGTACTAGCGACGCTTGTCAACCTCAAGCCTCTCAAGTTGCAATACAATAACCTCTTGTCTCTACGGTTCAATCAAAACCTCAGATTAGTGTTTCCTTACCTGGAACGAATCAGGCTCAAATGGGTATTATGACCTTGCATCTTGGTCACTCTTCCAGTATTGGGCAATAGAAAATGGTCCAACAACCATGGTTGGTACAATACCAACAACCGCAGTTCCAGCAAACCCAACCTCAGTTTGGGCTTGGTCAATATCAAGCCTACCGAGGACCTGAGCAACAAGTTTTTGTAGGTAATGGACAACCACATTTTCAAAATGGTTATCAACAACCACACTATACTGGTTATGTCCAACAACCCTATCAAAGTTACTAGCATCAGATACATTATTCTGGTATGCAAAGACCTACTGCTCAAGTGATTCCATCTTATCCTAAGTATGCTTCACTTAACCTGAATCAACAATTTCCTTTTGTAGCAACTCTATAATTATCATATTTTAACCGATTGATGAATGATCGAATTGCATACACCCCTTGGTGGCCAGCAATTCCTCATAAACTTCCATCCGATATTCCTAACTTCAATGGAAATCCAGGAGAAGATCCATCAAATCACATAATGAATTTTCATTTGTGGTGCTCATCTAACACCCTGAATGATGATTCGATTAGACTCCGCCTTTTGCAGAGAACACTAACTAGCCCAGCAGTGAAATGGTATATTGAATTTCCTAGAGCTTCGTTTGACAATTTCACCACCCTTTCCACTACTTTTATAACCCACTTTCAATTACCCATTAGGTATGAAATGGGAACGGAACTCCTTACCAACTTTAAACAGACCATGACCACTGACATATTTGATCATATTCATGAGTGGCGACATCGTCGTCGAATGGTAAAGACATATGTTCCCGATTAACTTTTAGCTGAGTGGTTTATTAAGTCCTTATTTCCATCTATCATTGAGGACATGGAAAAAGGAGGAGTTGTCACTGAAGAGAAAGTCATTGTTTGTGCCCAATATTTAGACTTGACCTATACATAGTCTGGCACACTCTACAACAAAATTCCTGACGCCCCAAGACTAGAATTTTATGTTCCACCTCCTCCTAAATCGAATAGGGATTCTCATGCCGGTGATGGTGTGATCGGTGCCTCAAGCACACAAACCACAAAGGCTTCATCTAGTAAAGCTCTTGCAGTTTCTAGTCAGAATGCAAATGACAAACCTCTTGCATTTGAGATTAATTCCATGTAATCTAACAAAGGCAAGAATCCAAAGCAACCAGGGGGCAAGAAGAAAAGGAAAAATAATAAGAAGAAATAGGAGAATCCAACTCATTAAAAAGCTTATGAGAACCCTACTAGGCAAAAGAAACCTCCTCCTTGTTTTCCATGTTTGATATGTTACGAGGAGCATTATACGCGAGATTGTCCACAACGAGCTGAGGTTAAGATATTTTTAAAGACTTCAAATACCTCAGCGGTGTTGATTGATCCGTTTTCAAACCCAAAAAATAATTTGGTTGCTATTGATAATGCTTCCACATCCCAATTTCTTATGAAATCCTTCTCAGACTAGAAAAATGATGCTCTGATATTGACAAGGAATAAATATTATGGGAATCCATCGTCGTCAAATAGCCAGGCTGCAAATCAACCTAGCAGTTCAACAACGACTTCGCCAGAAGTTGTTCCACCCATTATTCCCGAATTAACTGTAAAACCTCCAAAGGGAGTAGTACATAAATTGACATTTAATCCTCGTGCTCGAGCTCCACAAAATTATAATATAGTGGAGGATATGGCTCAATCGCCATTCACTATCTCGACACTTGAAGTACTGCAGAACTGCCCCTCCCAAAAGCAGGATTTGTTATAGCAATAGGTGGGATTGATCTAGCCGATTCCAATCTTTTGGCCTTTAATCATAAAGGATATACATGTCAATTACTAGCCCAACTCGCTTTCCTTATAAAAGTAAAATCCCTCAATAAAACTACTCACCAAAAAATCATTGATGAGACTGCATCTACCTGTATTATTTCAATGAGTTGTTGGAAAATTCTAGGTTCACCACCCTTGTCATGATCATCAATGACATTAAAAGAATTCGAAAGAAGAACATACATGCCGTATGGGATTTTAAGTAACTTGCAAGTTGAACTGGGGGGGCAAAATAGTAGAAATTGAAGTCAAAGTTATTGATGCAAACCTTGATTACAATATCTTACTGGGAAGGCCCTAGATCTATGCTATGGCTACAGTTGTGTCTACATATTTTAGAAAGATTGCATATCTCTTCCAAGGAGGAATCACAATCATTGACCAACTAACCTTTTTTCCCAATAGTTCACAAGCTACTGGAAGCATTCCATTGATCCATGGAAGTTTCAATCACTTCAAAATATCAGAGTAGGTATCCTAAAAGACCCATCCTTAATGGGTACTTTTTCGCTCCCTCCTCCATCTGGTCTTGCGGAAGTGGCCACAGTGGAAACCTGTCATATGATATCTTCTACATCATCTAAGTTTAAGAAGAACTCTGACCATTCTGATAGTGTGGATCACCATGAGTTATTTCCACCAAGCCCCATAGAATCTTTGTAGCAATCAATCTTTTGACCCTGGGTGGTAAACCCTAATCAACACTCAATGAGCGTTTTGATAGATAGATCTCTAGAGTGTGGTACCTCTTCTAATCCTTGTTCTCATATACATTCTACAAATGAAGGAATTATCCAGTCAATGATGATAGGAGAGGTGCCATGGGAGGATTACCACCATCGTTCCCACCTTCAAGATAACAATGAAGATTATTCAAGTGGCCTTAATCATCCTTCAGTTTTTGATTTTTTATTAAATACTGTAAATACAGTGGATTCCAAGTGAAATATGTCCAATATTGAAGAAACTATCACCATTAATATCTCGACCAAACATAATGTTGTAGAGAATATTCATGTTGGCAAATCTTGTTCTCCATTAGAACTAGAAATTTACTGCGCTCTCTTTCACGAATTCAAAGATGTCTTTGCATGGTCATATGAAGAAATGCCAGGCATTGACTTGAGAATCGTTGAGCATGAAATCAAGATGTATCTAGATGTCAAACCAGTACAACAACGACTTCGACCTATCCATCCAAAGAAAGCCATTGCCATTAAGGTAGAAGTTGAAAAACTTTTGCATGTTGGTTTCATTTACCCTGTTCCTCTCACTGATTGGTTATCAAATATTGTTCCTATAATGAAAAAACAAGGAATGATTAGAGTTGTGTCTATTATAGGGATGTAAATCAAGCATGTCCAAAGGACAACTATCCTACACCCTTCATCGACCAGATAATTGATGAATGTGCTGGATGCAAAATATTTTCATTCATGGATGGATTTTCCAGATACAATTAAATCAATATCCACCCACAGGACCAATCAAAGACTGCATTTATATGTCTGTGGGGCACATTCGCATATCGCAAACTACCTTTCAGTTTGAAGAATGCAGGGGAAAATTTTAAGAGGACAATTAATTACGCCTTCCATGACATCAAACACATCGTTCAACCATATCTCGACAATATACCGACTCATTCGCAAAGGCAGACTGATCATCCACAACATTTGAGAGCCATATTTCTACATTTCCGACACTAAAAGATACGACTCAATCCACACACGTGTCTTTTTTGTGTTGGTTCTAGTTGATTACTTGGTTTTGTAGTTTCTAAGGATGAAATTCGACTCGACCTTTTTAAGATTTAGGCAATCCTCAACATGCCTCCACATTCAAATTTGCTTCATATTCAAAGACTCCAAGGGAAAGCTAACTTTCTGAGGAGGTTCATTCCACATTATGCTAAACTGGCTAAAGGTTATAAGCATATTTTGAAAAAATAAGTACCCTTCCACTGAGATCAAGTTGAGCAAGCTTCCTTTGATGCTTTAAAAGATTCCTTGATAAAAAAATCATTAATGTATGCTCCTGACTATCAAAAATACTTTAACATGTATCTGGCCACTACAGATACAACCATCGCCTTGGTTTTAGTGCAAGAAGATAATGGAATTGAACATACTATATATGATTTAAGTTGCAATCTTAATGATACAGAAAGCAAGTACTCTTATTTCGAAAAGTTCGATTTAGCAGCCATTCAAGAGGTACAGATATTTCGACACTATGTTCTCTTTTGAAAAACTACCATTGTGTTAGATTGCAACCCTATGACATACATTCTGTCGTGTCAATTACTAGGGGGAAAATATTCCAAATGGATAGCCATTTTGCAAGAGTTTGATCTAGAATTCACCAAATCCAAATCAAATAAATATCTCATCTTTGCAGAGTGACTTTGTGACATTCCCTCATCATCCAACGATTTAACATCTAAAGCATCAATCGTGTATGCGACTCTGTTTTTTATATCATCAAGCGATCCATGGTATGGGGATATACTGGTCTATCTCCAAACCCAAACTTTTAGGCCTAACACCTCTCGCTGTAAACAGTGGCATACTAGATACCAAGCCAAGGATTGCCTGATCATTGGTGATACACTTTACCATCATGATGTTGATACAGTTCTACGAAGGTGCCTCACGCATGAAGAGGTCGAAAAAGTTTTGAATGATTGTCATTTAGGTGCTTTTGAGGGCATCTATTTGGCTACGCTACTGCACAAAAGATCTTATGAGCTGGTTACTTCTAGCCCACTATATTCAAAGATTGTGTAATTGTAGTTAGAACTTTCCACGCTTGTCATATTTTTTATCGCAAAACCAAATTACCACCTGCACCACTGCATCCAGTAGTTGTTGTTGGGCCATTCTCTAATTGAGGCATTGATTTCATGACTTGAAACCCCACCTCGTCCGAGGGGCATGGGTATATTTTAGTTTCTGTCGACTATTTCACAAAATGGGTCGAGGTGATGCCTACATTAAACAATAATAGCAAAACGGCTGCTCTTTTCTTTCTTAATCACGTAGTTTCTAGATTTGGTGTACCACAGGCTATAGTCACAAATCATGGGTCACATTTTCACAATCACATGATGATCAAATTGACTGCCAAATTAGGATTGTCCCATGATAGTTCTACTCCATATTATCCGTAGGCTAACAGACAGGTTGAAGCAATCAACAAAGTCCTTAAGCGCATCCTGCAGAGAATGATTGGAGTCCACAAATGGAATTGGCATTTAATATTGCACTCAACTCTGTGGTCATATAGGACTTCGATGAGAAATGTGACCATATTCACACCCTTTCATTTGGTGTATGGTTTGGACGCTGTCTCACAAATTCAGTGCGAAATCTCATCCCTCAAGCTTGAAATTGATCTGCTTTCCGAAAATTTAGAAGAAAACGCTCGTTTCTTGGAACTAATCGACTTGGATGAAACCTGTCGTGATGCTACCCTGGCTAACGAGGCACATAAGAAATGTTTCAAGGCACAATATGACAAAAATGTCAAGCCTCAGGTCTTCTCAGAAGGTGACCTAGTCTTGCTTTCCGATCAAGACTCTGAAAAATTATGAGTAGGTAAATTCGAACCATTATGGATGGGCCTCTACATTTTTAAACGAGTATTGAAAAAAGGAGCCTATGAGCTGGTCGATTATGATGGGATTCCACTATCGCAGCCCTGAAGTAGGTTGTATCTTAAACGTTACTGTGCTTGATTAAGTGTACTAAGCTCATTGTATAGATGCTTTTATTGCATTTTTTAGTATGTTTTCTTTTAGAGTTGTCATTTTGGTTAGATAATCCACTTTGCATTTGTTGCAGATGTCAGACTTGTTGGAACCGTTCATTGTGTATGCTGACAGAGCTAGTTGTAGTACACAAAACCTATCTTTTGTGGCCTAGGCCATTTTTGCTTCGAGTGGTGAGTCAGTGAGTTTCAGGGGGATATGTATTGGTCGATCGACGAACAACATCACTGAATATAGCACATTTACTGAACTTCTCTCTGATACCATTTCACATGGCATATGTTGACTTGTTGTCAGGCTAGATTCAAAACTCATCATTCTACAGCTTACTGGCATTTATTCTGTTCATAACCCAACTATTTATCACATGTTTCAAAGAGTCAGGATTTTGGAAAGACATTTTGATTCCATTCAATATCAACACATTTCTAGAAATTTAAACACATTGAGTGATTCATTAGCGAACTATGTGCTAGATAGACATTTGCAGCATTTGTAAAGAATGCATTTTATATCAACGTTTGCATCAGGATTGCATAACTTGACCAAAATAAAACTCCAAAAATAAAAAATATATAGCTATTTATAGTTTTTACAAAATGTTTTGTGTCCAAGACAAAATCGGTCATCTGACCAAGAAACTCAAAATGAATGCAGAAAAGCATCCAAGACTAATTATGTTGGTGATAGCATGTCCCCACCTGTGTGATCATGTGTAGGAACCTAGTCCATCGGCTTGACATGCCAATAGTATGGCGCTATAAGATCAAAGGTAACTCATCGGTCCTGACATCCTGAATATCGTGAATGAGGCCCTTGATCTAATACTGCAGTACTACCAGGGTCTCCAATATGTCCAAATCCTGAAGGATGGCCCTCCCTATAGCCTCTCCTACTGGGGCGTCATATGTCGCCCGTGGGTGTGCCACTGGTTGCACTGGTCCAGTATCTGCACACACATATAAGTTTAATTAGCCTTGGTAATATTAAAAAACACAAAAATATTATAAAACTGATAAACAAAGAGGTGGTTGAATCATTTTACCTATGGCACTCCACTGCTCACTAGCTGGTAAGACCAAATCAGGGACGCCTCAAAAATCCATTTCGACGTGTGGATACATTGCAAATACCATCTCCTACCAATGGAACTGTTATCACCCCAAGAAAATCTCCTAGGTTGTAGCTTGAATATGTTCGAAAACATTACAATCTCAACTTAATATTGGAAATGGATGAATGGAAGGAATGATGCTTGTTCAAGCTAGATAACCACTTCTACTATGCTTAAATCCAAACATGTGTGAACACCCCTAGACTACAAGGCTTTAGACCACAAATTACTCACAGTTTAAGGATTGGGTAAATATGGAGAATATTGACCACACCAGCAAATGTACAAGACCATGTGATGGCTGACTGCAACTAGTAGAGAGGTCTACAAATCTATTTCCTAATGCATAGACAGGATGACATCTCTCTAGCACTAAGTAAACAAAAACCTAAATAATAAATTTAATAATACATACGAGATTTTAACACAGAGGTAGGATGACAACTCCTCTAATGCTAAACATCAAGAGTTCATGAAAAATGCATAACAAGCACAACCTAGAAAAGAATAGATGTGGAAAGTGAGCAGTTAACAGCAAAAGAAGCTTGTATTAGCTGAAAATGAAGATGAGCCGCTGCAAGTATCAATGTAGTTACAATCTCTAGAAGTTGAACCTTACATCAAAACAACAACCGTCAACCCTGATTATATCTGGATTTTGGGTATATATAGAGTTTCATTACACATACGTTCTGCTATTCTAGGCATGGAGGGGTCATAATTGACCACCAACCTCTTTAACTATTTTATGGAGTCTCTGGTGCAATCTGGCTACTTCAGTGAACGAATTTGATCTTCTCGAGTGCTCTGCTATACTTTTAGGTGTCTGAAGTGTCGTAAAGAATAAAATTCCTTAACTGGTGAATGTTTGAGGCTGTTCCTTTCTTTCTCGGCCATCTTTCCCGTTGAATGCGGTAGTTGCAGATCTATTATGTTGAGTACTAGATACTAGCCACCTTTGTCCTTCGGATGGGTAGGATAGGTCAATGACGTGGACTACATAGTAGCTTGATGAACTAGATGGGGAAACAAACTGGCCATTGGATTGAACAAATGGACGAAAGAGAGCACCTGGTAAGAAGTATCGGGAGGTATAGAAGTGGACTGGACGAGGGCCGTTAGATCTCGGGCAAGAAGATCCAATGATCATCGGGAGTGGAAGATGCGCAGAGCTTAACGGGCAGGGAGTACGGTTTTGATGGTGAGCGGTATTGATCGCACCGCTTTTGGTCAATGGATGGTAAAGGTACGAGGGCTCACGATCACAATCATCGCGTGATGCATGGCAGACGGGGAGGGATGAAAACCACTTTGATTCCAAGTTAACATGCGGTTAGTTTGCGGGCGTGAGAGGAGTGAATTCCATCCGATCACAACAGAGTTGATTAGACAGTGCAGATTTGATCGCACAGGTTTCCAACTGATGTGACAAGCAAAGAAATTATGAAGGTGCACAGGCGTGTGATGACGGTTATATGAGGTTTAAACTCATCGCCTAGGGACCTAAAGGAGTATGATTTTATACAAGGTTTTAGAAGTAAAACGAAATTCGTTGGGTTATGAGAGCATAAGCAGAATGAAGGAGAAAGAGAAGGATGACTAATGCAAGCCCTCTTTGAGCACAAACCACATGATCAGACCTGTATTTGACCCTCAAATGTTGAAGTATGTAGTAGAGCTAACACTGGCTCCTTCTGGGGATGAGATCTTCCCTGTGAGGTCTCAATAACTTGCTTATCAATGCCTTTCCTATGAAAACAAATTAACAAAATTTCCTAGTGTTCCATTGGGCATGGAGTCTAATTGGGCCTATACTAAAACAGATAAAACAACATATTTACAATTTTAAGGCCAAAAGACCTTAATTAACATAAATTTTTAGAAAACACCCATTAACTGGGCCATCAAAAACTACTTCTCCTCCCATACTTTTTAGCATGAAGGTATTGTTCCCTTGAATCTGAGAAATGATAAAAGGCCCTGTCCAGAAAGCATCAAACTTCCCATGGTTGCCTTTCTTCTCTTTTAGTGCATCCCACTTCAAAACCAGATCCCCAACTTGAAAATTATCTGATTTTGTCCCTTTGTCAAAGGATTCCTTGATATTCTTCTGATGTGTTGTAGACTTTTCAACCAGTTGTTCTCTGATTTGGTGTACCTCTGCTAACTCAGTGATCCTTTTTGCCATGTCTTCTTCCTCATTTTTTTCTTCTTGTAGGAATTTTGCCACAAGGAGAGTTAAATAAATTGGGAATACAGCCTCAGTGCCATATACCAACTTGAATGGAGAATTCCCTGTGGATTTCTTAATGGTTACTCTGTCAGCCCACAGTGCATACTTGAGTTTAGGGTCCCAATTCTTTTTGTTGTCTTCCAGCAGCTTTTTAATTATGTTTATAAGGTTCTCATTGGAAGATACTGCTAGACCATTGCCTTGAGGGTAGTATGAGGTGGAATGAACTAGTTTAATTCCCATTGAATCACATATATCCAACAATTCTTTTGCCCTTAAAGTTGTTGCATTATCTGTGACTAATTTATGTGGACAACCAAATCTGGTGAAGATATGCTCTGTCAAAAACTTCATGACCACATTATGATCAGCCTTTCTGGTAGGGATTGCTTTAATCCATTTAGTGAAATAATCAGTGGCTACTAAGATCCATTTGTGTTGGTCACTAGAATATGGATTGATCTCTGTAATGAAATCCAAGCACCACTGCTGAAAAGGGCCATTCACATGTATTGGTTTTAAGGGCAGGGACTTAAATTGTTGTTTCCCTTTAAATCTTTGGCACCTGTCACAAGATTTAACAAATGAGAAGACATTAAAAAATAAGGTGGGCCAATAGTACCCAGCTCTGAGGATCTTGTGGGCTATCGTTTTCCAATAATGGTGTCCTCCACACATGCTGGAACGAAACTGTTGCATAACCTCCATTGATTGTTCTTTGTCCACGCACCTCAAAACCATTCCAGATGGGTCCCTCCAGTAGAGCAGATTTTTATGAATGCAATATTTAGCTACCTTGAGCTTAACAGTTCTAGCTTGGCTTAAACTAAGGTCTGGAGGGATTTCTAGCTTCAGCAAGAATAGAGCTATTGCAGAGTACCACACATAAGAAACTAGATTTTCTACTAATGACTGATTTCTTCCTTGCTCAGCTGTTTCTTCTTCTGTTTGACCATTTTCTGCATCTATGCTTATGAGATTTATGTCCAATGTTCTGCAATTTTCTTCAGCCAACAATCTGGCAAGGCCCTGACCTCTGACAAGCTTGGTGGGCTTTAGTTCTATATTAAATTCAATCAACTTTGCAGTCCATTTAGCCCTTCTTCCATTAGCATCAAGCTGTGTTAGGACATCTTTTATTGAAACAGAGGGCACATATGCAATTATCTTGGAATGCAGAATATAAATTCTAAAAGATTTCAAGGACTTGATAAGAGCATATGCTTGTTTCTCAATGATATAATACCTCAGCTCAACATCCCTTAAAGTTTTGTTGAAAAATGCCACTGGATGCTCTGAACCTTCTTCATCTCCTTGCAATAAAACTGCTGCAAGGGTGTCATTAGAGGCAAATGAAAATATGTGAAACTCCTTACTGTAATCTGGGCTGATTAAAGTAGGGGCTTCCATAATGGCTTTCTTAATGGACTCAAAGGATCTTCTTGCTACATCAGTCCATTTCATCTCTAACCCCTTTTTCAACATGGAGATAATATGCTTCACAAGTTCTACAAAATTTGGCATAAACCTCCTTACAAAATTTATTTTTCCCAGAAAGGACTGGATGTCCTTCTTTGATCTCGAGACAGACAAGGTTTGTATTTCTCTTACTCTTTCTGGGTCAATTTTGACACTTGCAGCGGAAACCACATGTCCTAATAGCTTGCCTTATCCTAAGGAAAACTGTGACTTTTTAGGATTGACTAAAATCCCAAACCTTCTACATTTCAGGAACACTTTCCTCAAATGTTACAAATGGTCTTGATGACTGCTAGAGTATACTGTTATATCATCAAGGTATATAAGGACAAATTTATCCTTCTCTCCCACAAATGTTATATCCATAGCTCTCTGAAAGGTGGCTCCAACATTCATCAGTCCAAAAGGAATCTTGGAATACATAAAAGTGCCCCAAGGAGTGGTGAATGCAGTCTTGTCTTGATCATCTGGATGTACAACAACCTGATTAAATCCTAAAAATCCATCGAGGAAGGACATCACCTTGGCTCCTAAGACTTTTTGCAGCAAATGCTCCATCTTGGGTAGAGGATAGTTGTCTTTCTTAGAGCATTTGTTTAAGTTTCTGAAATCAACTCAGAGCCTGAGTTCTCCACTTTTCTTCCTCACCACAACCAAATTGGCTACCCACTTTGAATATCTGAGAGAGACTGTGATTTTGGAAGCCAGTAATTTCTTAATTTCTTTTTCAATCAGAGGAAGGAGCAAAGTGTTTATTGGTCTCAGCTTTTGCTTGAAAGGGATCGTGTCTTTCTCAAGAGGAATTTTATGCTAGATAGTATTTTTTTCATATGTTTTCAGGTCACTATATTCCCAAGAAAAAACATCAACAAATTGCTTCATTAAATTGCAGTACTCAAAACTTTGGTTAGCAGACAAATGGGTTGATAGATTTATGTATCTTGGCTGACCTAGACTCCTTATATTATGCTTATAGACTGTAGATTGATCTTCTTTTTGGTCAGCCTTATAAGGCACATCATTATGGTCAAATAGTTTTTCTAAAGGAATTAAACCCTTAGGTATATGATTGCTGGGAAGCTGGACAATGCTATCTTTTCCAATTTTGTTTCTAAGCTGGGATTGAGGACTTTCTTCCAAGGCTTCATTCTCTTGGTCAATTTGCATTTCAGCAAATTCATCAATGACTTGCATAAATCTATTCACTCCATCATCATCTTCAAAAATTTTCCAATGCTGGACATTATTTGGCAAGGATGGTCTATATTTCATTTGGACTTCATACACTAGTTTGGGAGGCATGGGAGGAATAAACATGCTAGCAGACACAGCAAGGGAATCAACAAACTGATTTTTGGCTCTAGGGATATATTAGATACAGATATTATGAAAAGAATCTTTGAGTCTCCATACCTCATCTCCGTATGCTTTTAGCCTTGGGTGCTTTTCTTGAAATGGTCTGTTTACTTGTTGAATGATCAGATCAACATCTCCAAACACCTTTATGCTTTTGATTCCTTTGTCTTTTGTTGCATTAAGGCCCAATATCAGAGCCTCATACTCTGCTATATTGTTAGTGACTTGAAAATCTAGCTTAAAAGATAGATGTCTGCTTTCTTGTTTTGGAGATATCAACACCACCCCTGCTCCCGCAGTCTCCCTGGAACATGCTCCATCAAAGAACATTTACCAAACATGACTTCCTTGCTCTTCCTCGGCCTGATTTTTTGGTTTCCTGATCTACATTGAGGCCTTTTGAGACTCTTCAATTTGGAGAATACATGCTCCAAAATTAGTGTCCACTGCATAAATGGGATGATTAGAAGGATTCTTCTCATCACTGATGATGTATGCTAATTGTGCTTCTCTGTACAATCTCCTACTTTCTCCTCCAAAAATTGGGATAGTGGCTAAAGATAGATCATTCTACAATGTCCCACCTAGTCTCTTAATCCATCCCTTGGACAATAGCATGCCAAACTTGGGAGGGACATCTACTACCACAATATCCATCATCATGCTCTTCATGGGCAGCTAAGTTAGGGTAATGGCTAAGTCTTTAATCAACCCCAGGCATTCCACCTTTCTTGAATCAAATGAAAATAAATCATGATAAGGTCTAGTGATGTTAAGGCCTAAATATTCCATGACAACTTTAGGCATCAGATCGTGGCTAGCCCTTGTGACTAGTAGAAAGTTATGGAGGATTTTATCATTAATGGTCAAGGAGACATAAAATCATGGAGAATTATCATCAGCAGGTTCAGTCATTGGGATAAGCACAACTGCCGGCTTATCATCTTGCAAATTGATAGAGCCAGTGGAGGTTTGTATGGCTTTCAGCTCAAGAGCTTCAAGGATAAGCTTTCTAAACATTTCACTCTTTACAAGTTCTATCAGAGGCACAGATATTCTTAACTTCTGAACTTCTGATTCAAAGCTGAAAGAGGAAGGGAACTTTTCAGAACCTCTTACCTCTTCAGCTGATGCTTTGAGGATGACTAGATTAGCTGCTGGTCTTTTCTGTCTGATGTTCAGTGGCTCTGCTGGGACGACAACGTTTTGGGCAGGATTCTCCTTGACATTGTTTGCTTTCGAACTCAGATTGTATCTTTGTTGCTCCTCAGTTTCTAGAACAGCCTCTCTGTCCCACCTTTGATTAGTTTGGTCCTGCAACAAAGATTCTTCATATGTAGCCAATGTCAAAAAGGCAACATTTCCTTTATCTTCCATACAATGGATTTCATCGTCATCTTCAAATTGTTCCTCCTCCATGACTACATTTTGAAAAGGAGCTCTAACATTTTGTTCTTCATTAGCTTCTTTACCCCTCTGAATGATTTGCAACTGTTTGTTTTCTCTTCTTAATGGATTTGGGTTTCTTGGAGCAAATGTGTTTGGAAGCCTTGTCTTTCCTGAGTTTTGTTCAATCTTTGGCTTAGATATCTTAGCATCCAATGACTCTATCATTCTAGTCATTTTGTCTAACTTAGGCTTGGAGGATGAGGTAGAGGAAGAAGAAGCCTCGCCTCTCTACCTCCTTCTGTTAGCATGACTTTTGAGTTTCTCTACAGCCATGATATTAGATTCTACTTCTAGGGCTGCATCTTGCATATCAGCTAGAGTTGCACATCTTCTTTCTCTCAATAGTAAGCAAAAATCAGAGTCAAAAGCATTGGCATGAGTGAGTTTGGTAGAGGTGGGGGTAGGATTTACTTCAGCTGGTATCTTACTATACATAAGATTGAATCTTTTATTAAAATCAGGCAATGATTCCCCATTTTCCCTCTTCAAGTTACCAAACTCAGTATGATAGTATAGCAGGTCCTTCTTATCTCCCCAATGCTTCAGGAATGCATCATCTAAGGCTTCAATGTTTGCTATAGATCTAGGGGTCAATTCTCTGAACCACTTTCTAGCCTCTCCATCAAGGCTCTGGACAAAAAACTCTCATCCACACATCATTTTCATTGATGTCTAAGTTATCAACATAACTATAAAAAGACTCAAGGTGCTGTTCAGTTGTTACTCCTTCTGTACCAATAAAATTAGGCATGTATTTCTGATATTCTCCTGCAGGCATGGCATTCAAAGGAACAGGCAAGACCAATGGTCCATACCTAGCAGCTATGATTCTTTCCATATTTGTGCGAGCTTGCTAGCCTGCCATGACTGGGGTAGGTTGAAGAATACTGGTAGATTGAGTAGTATGGAACAATGCAATGGATGACAGAGACAAAGGGATGTGATGTATTGTATGGGATGCTTTCTTTGGACTGATATCCAAAGGGGAGCTTAGTGAGTAAGGAGCTTTATGAATCTCTGAAGGTGATTCTTCACTAGCAATACTAGGCTCTAGATCTTCAAACTGCGTATTCTCAACTATAACCTTCTCTTGCAGAGATAAATAAGAATTCTTCGGCTTACTTGATCCTGATTCTCCTTTCTGTGAAGTTTTCTTCTGCTTAACGATCTTCTCAGGGTCAGGCACTAGGTCAATTGGTGATTTCTGAGGATTTCTCCTAGTATGCTTCACAAACTGAGCCAGGACTGTGATGTGGAGTCACCAAAGGTTGGCCTTCTAGTAGAGTTGCCAAATACATGATTACAGCCAAAAATGTGTCTAGACTTTGTCTATCATCAAAGTTGGAACTATGTCGTTTCCCAGGGAAGCTGAGCTTCAACCTCCTCTCCCCAGCAACGGTGCCAATTAATGTTATCACCCCAAGAAACTCTCCTAGGTTGTAGCTCGGAGATGCTCGAGAACATCACAATCTCACCTTAATGTTGGAAATGGATGAATGGAAGGAATGATGCTTGTTCAATCTAGATAACCACTTCTACTATGCTTAACTCCAAACATGTATGAACACCCCTAGACTACAAAGATTTATACCACCAATTACTCACAATTTAATGATTGGGCGAATATGGAGAATACTGACCAGACCAGCAGATGTACAAGACCATGTGATGGCTGGCTGCAACCAGTAGAGAGCTCTTCAAATCTATTTCCTAATGGACAGACATGATGACAACACTTTGGCACTAAGTAAATAGAATCCCGAATAATACCTTTACTGATATATACAAGATTTTAACACAGAGGTAGGATGACAGCTCCTCTAAGCTAAACATCAAGAGTTCATGAAAATTGCATAACAAGCACAAAATAGAAAAGAAATTAACAACAAAAGAAGCTTGTATTAGTTGAAAATGAAGACAAGACATTGCAAGTATCAAAGTAGTTATAGTCTCCAGAAGTTGAACCTTACATAAAAACAACAACCACCAACCCTGATTGCATCTGGCTTTTGGGTATATATAGAGTTTCATGACATAGACATTCTGTTATTCTAGGCGTGGAGGGGTCATAATTGACCACCAACCGCTTTAACTACTTGATGGAGTCTCTAATGCAATCTGGCTGCTTCAATGAACAAATTTGATCTTCTAGAGTGCTCTACTATACTTTTAGGTGTCTGGAGTGTCATAAAGAATAAAACTCCTTAACTGTTGAATGTGTTTATCTGCTCGAGGCTGGTCCTTTCTTTCTCGGCCATCCTTCCTATTGAATGTGGTAGTTGTAGATCTATTACGCCGAGTACTAGATACTAGCCACCTTCATCCTTCGGATGCATGGGACAGGTCAAGGATGTGGACTACATAGCAGATTGATGAACTGGATGGGGAAACAAACTGGCCATTGGATTGAATAGATGGATGGCGAAGAGCGCCTGGCAAGGAGTACCGGGATGTATGGAAGTGGAGTGGATGAGGGTCGTTGGATCTTTGGTAGGCAGATCCAATAATAATCGGGAGTGGAAGATGTGTAGAGCTTAACGGGTAGGGAGTACGGTTTTGGCGGTGAGTGGTATTGATCACACCGCTTTTGGTCAATTGGCAGTAAAGCTACGAGGGCTCGCAATCATAATCATCATGCGACGTGTGGTAGATGGGGAGGGATGAAAATCACTTTGATCATGAGTTAATGTGCGGTCAGTTTGCGGGCACGGGAGGAACAAATGCCATCCGATCATGGCGGAGTTGATCGGACGGTGCAGATTTGATCGCACATGTTTTCAACTGATGTGACTGTTATCACTCAGGTTGTTCCCTGGATCCAGGAGGGAATACGGATGAGGTAACCACTAATCAATCATTCAGCTGTAGATCCTAGCCAATCTGTAACTAGAGAGGGCTCTCTCTTTGTGATTTAGATTCGTTTGATTGTATATTAGGCTAGTTATTGGGTACAAGTTTTGTTTGGTGTTTGGAAGGTGACATTCAATAGAATAAGGCAGTAAGTTGAGGGAATTTTAGACCATTGGGTTGATGGAGTCGAATGGAAATGAACCTCTGGGATGGTTTCTTTGCCAATAAGACAATTACAGAGCAGGATAATTATGCACAGAACAACTTTGAAGTTGAAATAAGATGAAATGAAGTCAAGAAATGAAAGGCAATCAAGAATCTTTCATTATGTTAATAGAGGGAAATTGTATAAAAATTATCAAGGAGCAATTAAGAATTCCTTGATGATATTTAGAGTGAAAGAACCAGGGAGACAAGATAAATCAAGAATTCTTGCCTATGCTAGTCCTGTAGAAAATATAAAAAATTACAGGAATTAAACACAGAGTACAACAAAGTAAATTCTGGGTTATTCTTCTTTCCTGTAGCTTAGAATATGATATTTAGATGATAAATGAGACACAAATACAGTAACATAAGAGTAAAGAGGACTTATTTTTCCATGTATTAACATGAGAATTCTGTAATATATGGTCTTGCCATCGATTCCATAACCGGTAAGTTCACCAGCAAAGCATTCCAACAAATTTTATTCCTAAAGAGTTCTCAAAATATACAGCGCAGGTCCAGAATGATATCCACCAGCCAACAATAATACATCTCTCTTGCAAGTATTTATAGAAGTTTACAAAATATCCCATAGGGAAATATCTGGACATAAATTTATCCATCTACTCTGGCAAGAGCCATAACTAATGTGGAAAAAACTGCGCAGCAATAACTAAGGAAATGAATGTGCTTTACTAGTTGTTGTAGGTGTCCTGTTTGCTATTGACCCTTTGACTCTGATAGTTGGTTGGTGAGTGCTTTCCTGATGTGTTGTCGTTGTTGTGTTGTCCTTTGCCACCTGTACCTGAGCCTGCTTTATCCTTTGGCGCGAATCTTCTCCTTAGCCGATTTGATTTTCCCTGACATTTCCTTTTAGATGAAATGCAAATATTTTTCAGAAAGGGAGAGCCCAACTTTATTTTGGTAGGATTTCAAGCATGCTCTGTCACCATTGATCCGTTGGTAACTGATGTTTTCTTAATTTAAGCAATATCTCATCGGCTTCAGTGTACCTGTAATAATTGGGTCAAGCTTGAAAAAGATGTGCTACCTCATGCTCAATAAAAAACAAATCTTCTAGCTTATCATATAAATCTTGCCCTGTGGGAGGGACTGTCTCTTATGTGTTGCTTGATGAAGTTGTAATCTGATTTTGTACATAGGTATTTAACCTATGAGCATATTGTTGTTGTTTCAATAGCTTCCCACTGCTAGTGACCAGGCTAGGTAGACCTCTTCTTTGTAACATTGTCAATCTATATCTGAAGGCTTCTATATCTGTCTGCATTTCCTGGATTTTTCTTTCTATTGTCTACACAAAATTTCTCATAGTTAGCACCTTTTTAACTCTTAAAATAGTTTATGTTCTGTTATGAATTTCCAGGGATGCTAACTGTTCAGAGGTATGAGTATTCAAAAAATGGATCATCTGGTTGGCCTACTCAGGTTTATTGGCCAATAATACCCTAGCCTTTTGAGTCTCATACTGAGCCACTCCTATCAATTCTATCTGATCAAAAATGGTTTGTATATCTATCCACTGATATGCAATAGCTTTGCCAATATTATCCCACAAAATTTTCTTTATTTCAGTCAGGGTTCTATGGAGAGTGAGGTCATTCTCCAAGGCCTTTATCTTATTCTCTAAAGCCTTCACTTCCCTAGTTTTTTAGCTACGGTCATCTTTGACTTGTCATAACTAGCCTCAATCTTGGCTAGTTGTTCCTTGGTTTCCTTCATTTCTGCCATTTGTAACTCCAAATCCTTTATTTCTTTCATAATAGCTTCCATGCTCAAGCTGGCCTCTTGTATTGCTACTGTCGTAGTCGCTGCTGAAGTTGAGGCACCTGCTGCTGAAGCTAGATCCAGGGGAGGTGCTGCTGTAGTGACTGTTGGAGGAGGAGTTGTGATTATTAGAGCTATTTGGGATGGTTGAGGGGCCAAGTCTGGTTTTTTCCCTTGTTGAGCCTCTTATAAAGCTTTTTCTGTGTCCAAGAGTCTTTGGTTCATCCTCATAAGCAGGCTGACCACATCCTGTACTTCCTATTGTTGTGCCACCTCTGTAGTTTGAGGATGTATGGTAGCTGGCAGCTTGAATTGTCTTCTCAGGGCTGCTATGTCTTCCTCCTTTTTCCTGATTAAGGCATGTGTGCCTTTGGGATCCTTGGGATCATGTCCCAACTCTATAATGATCTCTTCCAAGGATTTTATCCTGTTATCCTTGGCCAATGAGGAAGCTTTCTCCAGCTCTAGTTGGGCAGAAGTATTATACAAAGAATTTGCAATCTATGGGCCATTAGAGGGTTATCTGCTAGGGTGGAGTATACCATTTCTCCAACCTGTTTATGCAACTCAATCTGGTCTATTGGATGGATATCTTTGGCAACGACCTCCTGATTGGTTCTACTATATTCTGCAGTTGACTGTGGCTGCTGTATAGTGGGTCTAAAGTGACTAAGAGTCATCTTTCCTGCTTGCATGTCATAGGCTGCCATCAACCTTTGTTGATTTGTAGGTGCCATTCTCATCAATTGATTGTAAAGCTGAAACCTTATTGGCTCGTTTCTAGCTTTGATCTCAGTGAATGCTCGTTTAATATCCAAGCCCTGTTGGGTCTCCTGTTTGGAGGATGAATCCTCCCCACTTGGTTTTATGTCTTGCTCTTGCTGAAAGGAGATGGTTGATGTTTCCAAAACAAGAGGGATCTGTTGTTTAGACATCCCCTCACCCCTGATATTTCCTATGGTCTCTTCAGTAAACTCCTCCTCAAAATAGGGTTTTAGCCTTTGTCTTTTCTCACCTTACTGGTCTATGGATGCCCCTATAGGTGTTTCTTCCGTTCTGTCCCTCTTTTCAGCTATTTCTTCACTGTGGGGGGTTTGCAGCACAGGGACTTCAGGTGCCTTCATAGGGGTTGAAGGGCCTTATTCTTGACCCTTTTCCTGATTTGTGGATGGTTGCTCTTCCATTGTACTTTTTTGTTCTAAATGCTCAATCTCCTTGCCTTTCCTTGCAAGTGGAATGGCTTCTTTAGCCGGCTATCGTGAAGATGTAGCAGCTGATGTGCTTGCTGCAATATGCTGAGGCTGTGTGAAGGGGACCTGTCCAAAATAATCCAGGTCAATTCTTTTCTCATATTCTTTCATATCTTTTTCTAATCTTTCTTCTTCAGTAAGCTCTTCATCATCTAATGTTCCCTCTACCCATTCTTGTCGATTAGCATATTGTTCAATGTGGGGGATTGGCTGTTGCACTTATCCTGAAAGCCTGTGTTTGATTCTTCTAAGGCTTATGAAATGTTCAGGGTCATATGGTTCCCAAAAGAAGCTTTGTTTCAACATGAGATATTCCCTTAGCATATTTTCTGCATCCTTCTAGGCTTCTTCCCTTTTATTGAAAACAAAAGGACCCAATTGATGTCTCATTTTAAGCTGTGCTTTCTTGTTTTTTCCATGAAAATGAGTCAAATCTGTACTACTGAATTGCCTGAAATGCTCTAAGGCAAAAAGTCTCATGGGGACATATCTTGGCAGTTTATAGGGAGGTAACTCACACCCATAAATTCTAATCACTATGTGGTTTTGGTAGAAGTACCAATCACCAATGATGTAGCCCTTTGAAAGATGTAGGATTCTTTGCATTTTAGCAGTGAGCCTACTAGGAGGAGTCATCATCAGTAGGCAAGTGGCTGGGTAGATGAACATGTCCACAAACTCACAATATGTGTAGGGATAGAGGTGGACTTCATGGAAAACTGAGGTCCAGAAGATAACGAATCTTCTCTCTCCTCTTGAGTCCAGTCCCTTGAGAGGAACTTCGAAACTATCAGGGTGATAGTACAACAGCAGATGGTAAATGTAGGAAGTATACTTAAACACTCTTTCTCTCTCCATCATCATGAATTTCTAATGTATTTTGTTTGCTATGAAGGTGGCATAGTCGTACATGACAGCAGGGGGCTGTCCTGGAGTGAACATGGTTAATAGAAGAAACACAGTTTCATCCACAAATTCTCCTGTTTTGCATCCTAGAATGTTGGAAATCATATCTACCAGGAGCTTGCCTATTTCATTGAATGAGACTTGATGATAGGGTGGAGGGTGATTGGCTTGGCACTGTGGCTGCATGAACAACTGGCCTACCCTTGATATTTCTGAACTAGAGAGCTTTGCACCCTTATCAAGCAAGAGCTTCATTGTAAGAGGAACTAGAGGCTCTGGTGGCTCAAAGTTCAACATTTCATTTATGGATTGAGGAGTGATGTAGAATAGCACAAACCCATCTGGAGTGCGGATTGCTCTTTGTGTGGGGTCATAGTTTGCATGACATATATGAATGAAGTCAGGCAACACATTGACTGATGGGAGGTAGTAGATGGGCATACTAGATTTCCAGATTCCCAGGATATCAATGTTATTTATGTGATTGTTTCTGAAGTGACACACAATTTTAAGGTGAGACTTGAGGCCCATCATATCCTTGATATGGAAGTCCTTGTCTGCCAAAGGTAACCACTCTAAATCCATGTGTGGAGCATTCAAAGGAGCAATGTTGAGAGCCACTGGAGCCTCCATCTTTCAACTGTTTGTGTTGTGATTGTAATATAGGTTTATGCAGCAACAGGTAATAAGACTTTGGCTCTGAGGCTTTTGTCAAGATTATAGAGATTGAGTTTTATCTCAAACTGACCTCACTATGTAAAATTTATGGTTTTTAGACCAATTGTTACAGGGTCTGGCAGGTTCTTTTACATAAATTTGTAGGATTACAAGCTCTGTGAGTAAGCTGCAGGGTGAATGGGATTGACTTTTAACCAACCAAGCGAAATTTTGAAGAAGATTTTGACAAAGGGAGTGGATGCATGGGTAGTTTGCAGATTCTGCTGGCGAAAACGACCTTGGAATGTGTTTTAATGGCGGAATTTGTAGAGAAGGGCAAGTTTGCTAGGTTGCTTTTGAACGAGGGGTCAGCTAGTGAATTTACAGGTGGAATTTCAGGGGCTGGAGTGCCTTTTAGTTTGAATTTGAGCTCCTTAGTCAATTTTAATGTCGAAATATCTAAAAAACAGGATTAATGGGACAACTGTGGGTAAATACCTGTTTTTATGGCGCAGAGGATAGCTAGCAGGGGTGCCTCGAGCTATGGAGTTGAGTTACAGAGAAAATTTGCAGGTTGGTGGACTGTGCAGCTTCTGGAGGCGAGTTGGACGTAAAATCGCATGCATGTTCTTCACAAGCGCAACAAAATAGAAATAAATGAAAATAGTTGTTTTCACGACCTTTTAACGAATTTTGGACATTTTAACGCTTTTGGCGCCTTTTGGGGATGATGTCATCATGACGTATTTTTTGTCGCGTAACGGGTATGGAGGATGACATGGCAGCTGACGTGGATGATGACATGGCACACAACACGATGGCAGGGGGTGATGTCAGCAGATGACGTGGCGCAGGTGCAGGGCAATGGCAGGAGACATGGATGCAACTTCATGCAGTGACGTAGGCGGAAGGACAGAGTGGTAAGTAGTTTCCATCGAACCGCCTTTGGTACAGGGGCGGTATCTGTCAGAGGCGGCCCGATGCAATCAGAGGGCGATAGGTGTCCCTATGTATGACGGTGAAACCGTCGACCATCGGGTACTAACATACTGTTGTTGGGGCGCGTCCGATATGGATTAGGACCGTCGAATCTGTGGGGGACGATCTGACGGTGGACGGGAGGGCGATATGATCGGGCTTTAGCAGAGGAGCACGTACAATAAACCTTAATTTTTCAAAGGTTTCGGGCGGGTTTTGAACTTAGGTTATGGGTTTTATGTATGTTTGGAGCCAGGTTATGGTTATTCGTTTAATCAAATATTAAACGAAACTCGTATAAAATGTATGCGCAGGGATAATATAGTATGGTTTGGGAGGGGCGTTCAACTGTGGTTATTCATTTAACCTGAGGTTAAATAAACCCAACAGTTTACACATGAAAGGGCTATTATCAAAGTCCCAAATGAACTTAGTAATCCCCCAAAACTATTATATGGCTATAGTTGCCAATGTGTAGGAATATTTAGATTTTTTGGGTTTTTTATACAGTTTTTGTATGATAGGGATGGGGAAATACTTTAAGGGAGCTAAAATAATAAAGTTAAATGTTAATATGACTTTATGGATTGAAACTGCATGGATAGATGCTAAGTTTGTAAAGTGAAAACTTAGACATAAGAAAATGAAAGCAGTATGGAATGATGATTTTTACACAAGAAATGTGGCTTCTTTCCCTTAAGTAAACTTAGAGTTTAACTTAGCACTTCTCCTAGAATCAAGTGAAATAGGAGTATTGGGCAGATCCCAAGGTCCTTGAGGGGATGCTAGTAAAAGATTTCTAGGGGAATGATGGGGAAATTAGTCATGCTTCCATTTTTCTACAGTTCAACAACTGCCATGGTACCAATGTCATTGATGAGATGAGTCTTTCTTAACAAGACAAAAAGTGATTATAACCTTGCTTCTGCAACCTCAAACTGCCTACCCAGCCTAATACACCTAGCATTTTTTCTTCCTTTGGATTGGGCGCATTTGGACTAGCAAACCTTGATTGTCCTCTTTTCTTTTAACTGTCCTCCTATCTAAATGTACCCTTATCTCTTCCAAGGGTCTAGATTAAGCAGTTGGGCTCCTTAATTTCTCTACCTATCTACTCATCTGCCAAGCTTGAACTATTTTGACATATATTCATTCTCTATTCTATAATAGCAAATTTAAATATGGAATGGTCCAGATTGAACTATTGGGCCATCCATTAATTGTGATAAGTAGTAGTATCTTCACATTGTGAACTTGCAAATAAGATAGCAGTGGCATATTGACTGGCCACTTTCTTGGTCTTTTGGTTTTGGGGTTCTTTTTTACTACTTTTTCTGACCAATTCATTTTCTTGCCTTTTGATTATTCTTTTAAGGCATACCCTCTTTACATTTTTTAATTTTCTTTGTCTGTATACAAAGTATGGAACCTTTGCAACATGCAAGGATGAACATATTTGGCATTTCCATAGTCAATCATGAAAAATGAAACCTATTGGTATATGAACCTAACATTGATAGGGAAAGAACTTGTGAAGGTGCGCAGTCATGTGATCACAATTATATGAGGTTTAAACTCCGCACTCGGGGACCTGTAGGAGTATGAGTTTATATAAGGTTTTAGACATAAAACGTAGGTCACGAGGTTATGAGAGCATAACTAGAGTGAAGGAGAAAGAGAAGGATGATTGATGCAAGCCCTCTTTGAGCACAAACCACACGACCAAACCTATATTTGACCCTCAAATGTTGAAGTATGTAGCAGAGCTAACAGTAACCACTCAAAAACGGCATCGGAGAAGGAAATCTGTGATTGAACGGTGTGTCTGGCCATAGGATCAACCCACCTCTACATCCGTGGTTCCCTCAGTGTTGGTAATCCCAATGAAATGTTCTGAGGATACATTAGTGGAATCCTCTCCAAAGAAAAAGTAGTTAATATGGATCTGCAGCCAAAATTATTGGTCCTTCCATTCTTTACTTTGGAGAGTTATTCTTTTATGAAAGGAAGTATCGCCTCACACCAGTTCAACACCTTTGGTTCTAGGCATTCCAAGGCCTATTGCATGTAAGATCTGTTCATCAAATGAAGGGTCGTGCTGCCAGCCAATCTAGTGAAGGTAAATAAAATGGTCCTCAATGGCCGATCAATGACATCCCAGATATTGATCTTGCCATCTCTACTGGGTTGAGATCCATCCCTGTAGAGGTAACGAATGTAATCTTTCACGGATTCACACCCAAGAGCAAAGCCTGAAAGTGAAAGAGGGGCACCATGTGTTATCCGGGAATAGTGTCCACTCGGATGCTTCTATTCCCACTAAGATGGGTGGCTATCTTAGAAACAAACAATCAAAGTCTACTGTTGTTTCCTTTTATGAAAATAGGCGAGAGGAGGACCAAGAAGACCAACCTGAGTCTTGCGCTTGATTTCCTCTCCTTCTTGATAGAGCTTTGCCACTTCTTCTTTGTCTACCCAGCTTCAGAAGAACCTGTGGAATCACAACAACATACTACTATCCAAGAAACAAGGATCTAAATTCATAAATAATATAGGATCAGATGTGTATTAACCATATACATGGATATATAAACAAGTACACAAGAATATGGAAGGAAACAAGAATAGCTTTATTAAGATGAAAATTAACAAGAGGATTACAACCATGTGCTCTGACCCAACATCATCCTCCAGCTAGGAAGCCATTCTTCACCTCAAGCAAAGCTTAGATCACCCAACACTATGAATATACACCAAAAAACCAACAACACTTCTCTATAAGATACAAAATTCCAGCCTCTAGATCTCTGTGATGAGGGATCCATATATAGATGATTACAGAGAGGTGAGTCATCTTCTAGGATCTTGATTAGTATCTTCTCTCTGATAGTTCCTACTTCCACTTGGAGAATGATGATCTCTTACTCATCCCTAGTCGAAAATAGAGAGGCAAGTGTCAGAGGGGAAGCTTCTGGAAGATTCCATGATCGTCCACCTCGCAGTTTTGTCCCTGCCATTTGTCCATTTCCGACCATCGCACCCTACAGAGGAGAAAATCAATATGCATCACACCTTGTACACTGGGAAGGTGACATGCATCGCACCCTCTGCATTGAGCTTTCAGTATGGTCCAGTTTTGACCATTTATGAGCAGTTTTCACTGGAGAACTTCTGCGAGATGATGTAATCAGCTAACCTTGTTCCTTTAGGCAGCGAAGCAACACTTTTAGGGACTTAGGAGCCCCTAGTTTATGGACATTTATTATTGGGGTTGAATTGCCCAAAAATTTCTATAACAGTTGCCCCCTAAAGCATGAGGTCGTTAATCTTTCTAATGTTGGGTGAAATGCTTTACTATGAGGATCTGAAGTTTTTCCGAGCTGGGAGGTGACCTGTAATAAGATATAATACAATACATTATTTTGACAACATTTTTCATGATCCAGCTGAGGCGGGCATTCCCATACTCATATTTATAAATTCATTTTCATGTACGTAGGACAGATAATCATTTTTGTGACAAATTGATGATATGGACACATCATCCTTTGATTTGGATGATCATCTGTTTGGCAATGATGTACACTGGATGTTTTTATATTCTTGAATATATCGTAACTCAGATGGATGAAACTAGATCTAGGGTCTTCAAAACTCATTCAGTCTTCACTCGGAGTACAAATCGATCCATGTGAAAAATGTTCTGGAGTCAAACATGGAAAGACATCGCCTGATTACCAGCCAATGATGTAAGCTGTTAACAGGCGTGAGATGAATCACCAATAATGACAATGACCCTCAAGGTACTACAGTACAATTCACGTGGTGTGAAAAGGGACTTGGCGTTGAACACCATGTAAAATCTCTCGGTCGAAGACCATTGATGTAAACATGTCACCGAGAGTGAGAAACTTGCCATTGAGGCATGCAAGCTTCAAAGTACAGAAAGGGTTGTTCCTAAGTCAACTTCTTGGATAATGAGTTGATGTCGACAAGAAGTGACTCGTCGCAGGAGGGCCTTAATGAATCCCACATCAACGACACGGAATGAAGCAAATGATTTTGGAGGTGAAAACAAACTGACGATATAGGGTTGAGGGTGGCGGTCATGAAGGAATGAAGCATGAATGTATTGCAGTGGGTGAGACACAGGTGAATTGTCTGAATGACTTCTCCTGAACATATCAGTGACA
Source organism: Pinus taeda (assembly GCA_000404065.3). NCBI lineage: Eukaryota > Viridiplantae > Streptophyta > Pinopsida > Pinales > Pinaceae > Pinus > Pinus taeda. Next base: position 99,849 of record APFE030578512.1, read on the forward strand.
CTGACGATGGATTAGTAGCGTTAACCCCAAATATGGATGGTGTGATGGACCAATGGTGATGACCAATGAATGGAACAACCCAACTTGGCATGGATGCGGAAGGAAAGTGTCATGTTCAAGAGTGACTTGTTACCAATAAAGTTTCTTCAAGTTTTCTTCCCAGCTTTCCCCAGTCATTGCTGACTAGTACCTCTTTATTTTTCTCAAGCTTGAGGAGGATAGCATATGCTTTTTCTATAATCCCCCCTTTAGGTGAACCTGTCGCTATATTTTAGCGAGCCTAGCGACGGTGAAACTCGTTCTCATCCATTTGGATGAGTTTTTCGCTATTTGGTTTTAACGAGTTTAAAGACAAAGATAACTCGGTCTCTTTCAATTTTAGAGAGTCTAAAAGAAACGGAAAGGAGACTCCAAAGATTCTTTTTCGTTGTATAATCCCTTAAGTCTGAAAAAGCGTAAAATAATACAAAAGGGATGAATTTTCGATAGTTTTAACGAGCCGAACAAGACAAGTGCTCGATATTTTTGTGTAATAATCCCTCAGGTCCAAAAAGATTAAAATCTAGAGGAGGGATAGCACTTCCGATGGCTTTAACGAGCCGAAGAGGCCAATTACTCGGCAATATTTTCATATTTTACGAGTCAGGCGAAAAGAGCTTAAAGAAGACTCGTTTTCGAGTAACGAGTGATGGTTTCGGGTAGCAGCTGATTCCAAGTAAGATTTGGAATTTTCTAATCACGACAATGTCACAAGGATGGCTAGCAGAATCACTCTTCTCAGATGTTCCTCAAAGGGGTAAACAATCATATGGGGGTGAATGATCGGCTAAAAACAGAGTGGAGGTGATGGCGAGAACAAGACCAAGGCTCAAAAGCAAGCGATAAGGAATTCACAATGGTTATTTACCAGTTCATTCTTTTAATGAGCTTAAACGTTGGGGGAAACATTTGCTCATGACTTATGTTTATTTTTTAATGAGCTTGAACTATGCGCTAAAACTACTCGTGGAGGGTTTATTTTTGAACGAGCTTGTACTCTGCGACAACATTGGTCGCCAGTCATATGATAAGGATGTCTCATTCAAGATGCAATTTTTTATGGGACTTGCACGTTTTGAAGCTTTGCCCCAGAGCCTCTTGTATGCATGCTAGGAATGACCAACTATGCCTCTCTACTTAACTACTAATATTACCACCAAGGCTAGGTAGGAAAATTTTTCCTTTACTTTGCCGATGCCCAGGTGGCCCCTGCAAAGATGAATGGTTTCGGCCATTCACCCAACCTAGGCGGTTGAAGTTAGTGGAATCATAGAGCTAACGTTAGTTGGTCATTTCTCACTTGCTTACAAAAGGTTTGCATGCCCCCAGGTATAGCGAAAAATTCCCAGGTTACCAAGAAAGTTCTATCCGCGTAGCAGATAAAATGCTTCCTCGGTGATGTCTATCGAAATAGATAGAGGTGAATGGCGCAGATGCATTCCACTCACATAACTTTAACGAGGGTATCTTATTCTAGCCTGTTCCCATTTTCCTGTGAGGGCGGGTTCGCCAAACTAGTCATATATCCCTCGCAGAAATCCACTCTATACCCAAGGTTTTCCTACCGAAACAGACCAGGGTGCATGCCCCCTGGGTTTTAGTCACATATTCCTGAATCACTCGTGCTCATCAGGTGGACGGACTGGAGACCGATGAGACATTTCTTGCATGAAAATACCATTTAGGGATGACATTTGACTATTTGCGATGTGTGAACCGGGGAATGACATTTGGTCTACGAGCTTGACCATTCTGCCTTCGTGCGGAAAACACATTACTCTAAAGAGTGAGGAGACGATGGCTCCCATGCAATAAATATAG